>SNQJ01S0156879.1:7687-37532 GCA_010110895.2 Picea sitchensis
CATACATGATTTTGTTATCGTTTATTTAGATGATATATTGATATTTAGTTGAAGATGGGAAGATCATATAGAGCATGTTAGGACAATCTTTGAACTCTTGAAAAAGGAGAAGTTATATATCAAAATGTCTAAATTTGAATTTGGCAACACTTCTCTAGTATATCTGGGTTACACTATAGGGAATGGTCAACTAAAGATAAACCCTGAAAAAAGTAGAAGTCATTGTGAAATGGCCCAAGCCAACTGTTGTTACAGATGTTAGGAGCTTCTTAAGAACAGTACAATACTGGAGGAAATTCATCGTTGTTTTTTCTTACATACCTAGCAACTCCTCTGCATACATTAACAAGTGTAAAACAGATCTTTCAATGGCGAGACAAGCAGCAGAAAGCCTTCAAGACATTGAAGGAAAAGATAAGCAGTGCACCAGTTTTGGCTCTGCCATATCTACAACATCCATTTGAGATTCAAATCGATGCAAGCGGATATGCCATGGGAGCAGTCTTGATACAACGAGGTAAACCTATATGTTATCATTCTGAAACTTTCACTCAAGTTGTGATTAACTATCCAACATATGATAAAGAATTGTATGCATTAGTACAAAGTGTGAAGAAATGGAAGCATTACTTAATGGGAAAGGAGACAATAATTCATACAAATCATCAGCCATTATAGTACTTGCAATCACAGACCAACCTACAACAGTCACGACAATTTAGGTGGATGGGTTTCTTACAGTAGTTTCATTTGGTAATCAGGTATAAGAAAGGTATTCATAATAAGGTTGCAGATATGTTGTCAATGCCAATGATTAATGCATCGGCAATACTATGGTATAATCCTTTAGCTCATGAAAGTTATGCTGAACAATATGCTAAGGATGATGATTTTAAAGATGTATATGATGGATTAACTCGTAGAAATAAACAATCAGATTATTATATGCATGACAAATTATTATATCATCTTGGAAAGATTTGTATACCCAGGGATGAAAGAGTAAATGTAATTATAGAAGCTCACACATCTCTCATGTATGGACATTTTGGGGTTGGTAAGACAGTTGCAGAGATATTGTTATTGGGCTCGAATGAATGAAACAATTTCCAAGTATATCAAAGGGTGTGTTATGTGTGCCACAAGCAAGCCTAGCAACAGAAAGTTGGGATTATATACGCCACTTCCAGTACCTTCTGAACCATGGGAAAGCATCTCCATGGATTTTGTAGGGGGTTTGTCGATGTCCAGGACATGTCATGATTATCTATATGTCATCATGGATAGATTCGGTAAGATGTGTATTCTAATGCCATTAAAGAAATAGGTCATAGCTGAACAAACAACACAAATTTTCTTTGCTGATGTTTTGGTTCATTTTGGGTTGACTACGTCTATTATATCATATCGAAACTCTCACTTTTTAAGAAATTTTTGGTCTAATTTATGGGAGCTCATGGAAACGAATTTAAAGAAGAGCATAAATTTTCATCCACAGACAGAGGTAGTAAACAGAACAGTGGTACATATACTCCGAGGATATTGTAGCAAACATCCAAAGTTATGGGATGAGCAGTTACCTTATATACAACATGCCTATAATCATGCCATGCATTCTTCTCCTCAGAAAACTCATTTTGAAGTATGTTTGGGGTATTTGCATAAATCACCTATGGAATTTGCTTTCGGAGAAGCAATTAAAGAGGATGTATAAGATGATATAGATAAAGCTAAAAGGTTCATTCAAAATATCCAACAAGTACATCAAGCAGTACATGAACAGTTGGAGAAAATCTAAGCTAAATACAAGGCGAGGCATGACAAACATCGGGTTGATCATCAGTTTGAAGTCGGTGATCAAGTATGGTTACATATCAGCAAGGATAGAATGAAGGGTGAAGGTAAAAATCTAAGACCAATCTGATATGGTCCATTCAATATCTTGGAAAATATTGGTACTAATGCCTTTCGGTTAGATCTACCAACCTACATGCAAATGTATTCAGTGGTAAATGTTGAGAATTTGAAGCTTTATGAGCCTCTTGTTATTATAGATGAAGATGAAAGTATTCAAGTTCCGACAGTTGATGATTTTTCTCTAGAGTATTTGGATGAGCTACATGAAGATGTTATTCTTGACAAAATAATCAAGACTTCACAGCAAGGTGGTGTGGAATATCTTCAAGTTGGTATTAAAGGGGTAAAACCAAGTAAAGCAAAATGGATGGAGATCGAAAGGGTGAGGGAGCTTTACCCTCAATTATTTGTTGAATAATCAAAACTTTTGGTGGTCCAAAAGGCTTCCAATAGGGATTAATGATCTAGGAGGATCCAGGAATGCTCACAGAGGTCCAGGAGGATCTGGAAAGCTCAAAGAGGTCTAGAAGGATTCATAAATGGTCAAAATTTAAATATATCAAATGCTCTATAAAATTCCATCAATGTGTAGAGCTCGGCGATAGCTTTCCAATGGTACAAAAATCGCCTCAAACGGAGTTCGTATGCAAAAGTTATGGATGGTCAAAGTTCAAGTCAACTAGAGAAAAAAGTCAAAGTCAAAGGGCCAAGGTGACAAGTGTCACCATTGCAAGGGTGACACGTGGCAAGACCATAGTTGGTGATGTGACATGACCAGTTGGAAAGTGAATCAACATCCATACATATAGGTGGACTAATACTTTATTCGACACATGGCAATGATAATCCAATGAGAGGGTACCACATGGTAGCCTCCCATTGGCCCTTATGTTTATCGTTATGTAAACTTTTATGGGAGTCCAGAGGATCGAACCCGTGACCTCCCAAGACATTACCAAAGCTCTTTACCATCGCACTAAAGCATTGTTTCTTAACCATATATGTGGGCATATGTATTTAACCTTGGTATGAGGTTTAGTCCGCGGAAAAAAGGCCGAGGGCCTAAGCCCTCGACCCTAGTTATTTGTATTTACAATGTGACCTTTCCACAAAGCGCAGCTATAAATGAACTTATGGTATACATAACTGTGTTATATTTTTGCGGGGGTATATATATCCACACATATGTTATTTATAACATATAGTTTAAACGAACACCATAAAATATGGCAAGGTCAACGAGGTTTGACCCCGCGACCTACCACATATATGCCAACAAACTTAACCAATGCACCAAAGGTGTGGGTTTAGCTATGGAACCCACTAACTAATATTTAATGCCAACCATGGATTTCAGATGGAGGTTAAGGGGCATGTGCCCTATTTAATGGCACGTAGACCAAGAAGGGTACATAAACTCATAATTATGCAGAGTAGGTCTCGAAGTACGTTCTCGAGGGTACCTAGACTTAGAGGTTGCACTATAATGCATTCCACAAGGTTTCGTCATGGAATTTTAAGAAATTTATACTCATTTTTCACGATTTTTCTCAAGGAATTCAATGGTGTACTCTGTTTTTTAGTTTGAGGAATGCAAAAAAAGGTCATTGTAAAACACAAACATTTGAGCATTAATAAAGAGGTCTCTATTAGAAGCATACCAGGAGACGTATCCCAAATTGGGTGAACTCTGTTATCAATCTTGTGTATGTGATTTTAATATTGTTGTTCTATCAACAATAGGGATCGAACCCATTACAACAATATACTCATTAAGAGCTCAACATGTCACTTGCAAGAATTGAACCTAGGTAGGTAGGATAATAAATTTCTCCCAACTACCCAAGATAAACCCAATTGACAATTGTAATAAAATAGATTGTATATTCATATTTAAAGTTGTGTTTCTTCTCATCTTCTTGTGTGTAGGGTTATAGAAGTTCTAGACATCTACACTTGTTTCACTAATAAACAATGCATAAAAAACACTACGATAATATTTATTAGAATAAAATAACTTTTGTGGAGACATTTGGATACACATTTGTATTAGCAAATATAAAAAAAACTAACTTTTCGGCAAATTTTAAATTTTTTCCATTGCCACTTCTGAAAAAACATGTATCAGTACCCCCAATTTCCTTTCAGCTTGGCATGTGTTGTGTTATGTCCCCTTAAAGTATTACATGTCATTGTGACAGTTTCACATCCAATTTGACTTTTAAACCTGATGACAATGTACTTTTTGCACCTACAAATGCATCTGCTACTTAAATTTATTCATGTTTTTTGTTTGTTTTTTTTTTTTTAGCGATAGGGAAAATTTATCACGTAGCACTTGTTTATTTGGTGTGAATCTTCGATGAAAAGAAATAGTGCTTGTAAATAAACCAATAAATAAGTTATAGGGTTTAGATGGTTCTATGCATAGTCTGTACTATCATTGGCCCCAATCATGGCTATTGATAGAATAAGACTATGAACTGCAAACCAAACCCTTGCTTAATAGAAGGGGGTGAAGGAAGTGTCGAGTGGTTGGAAAGGATATCAATATCCATGAAACCTCTATAAACCAACTATTAATATTATGTGTACAAGCATAGATTATGGGTTATAGGTTGGAATGGTTGAATGTGTACATGCACATTGAATTAATTTGTAATATGTGATATTATTTTCGTTGCTATATTGTAATTGCTTACAATTTCCATGTCATAATGTTAATTTGAGATCAATTAAGTAATTGGGTAAATTATGTCAATGTTTCATCGAAAACTGCACAGGAGATCTAGCTAAAGCAAGTACAAACAAAGTTTATCAAGAAAGGACGAGAGATTCAATATGGAAGAATGAGAAAATATATCCACACTACTCCAATGAGTTGATAAATGAATGATGATTGATACATATGATGATCAATTTGATCAATATGATACAATGAATGAGTGGAATACACTCATATATAAGGCAGAACATTCCATAATTAAGAAAAGCAATCAAGCAATTAGCTTTCCTTAGGAATGCATGCATGCATAATAGTGATGATCAAAATAGAACTAGTTAATTAACTTCTATTGAACTAGTGTGTCGAAAATATAAATTTTTCCAACACCCCCCCTGAACATCACTATGGAGTAAAAAATTAGTCTCGACAACTAGGTCATATTAGGTACTCATGTAAAATGCAACTAATGAACACTGAATAAAAACGAGGAAAGAGGGAAAACCACATGGGAACAAAAACCCCCCTCAAAAGACAATGCATCAAAAGAAGAAAAGGCAGTTGGTAGGCAACTGTGTTCTTCACTCCAAGATGATTCTGCAAATTCTGAAACTTTTGTTCATTGAAAGTCTTCATGAAGATGTATAATTCTTTATGGATCTGATGAAGTCTTTTGGCATCCTGTTTGCCTTGTACCTCCTGATCTTGTGGACCCATCTGCACCTGAATATATTCCTCTCTAGTGGAAGTGGAACCAGATTCCAAATCTGGTTCTTTGGGAGTGAATCATACTCCTCTTACATGGATGCTTTCCATAATGGATTGCCCACAGCTTTACTGTAGGTATGTGGATCTGAAGATTGAACCATATAACAATGCATGGGCATCACAAGTTTAGAATCTGAAAGTACATGAGAAGGATCTTCATGCTGAGATCAAGTCCTTCTCGAATCCAATGGATTCCCTGCAAGGACACCTATTGCCTGAAGTGTGAACTATGCCCTCTTGGCATTTGTTGAAGCTTTGGTGCTAGTTTCTTATCTGGTTGTAGTATCTGTTTATTTCCATGTACAAAATTTGAGTGTATGGAATCATCTTTGATGTATGGAACTGATGGAAGAACAAGAGTATCTACATGTTGCATTGTATGTGCTTGCAAAATACTCTCCTTATGTGTAATTAGAAAAGAGGAGTCGTCATCAGAAAACTTAGTGAATTGATACAACCTTGACTTGTGATCCACCTCACCAATTGCAATAATGGAATTGTCACACATGTCAAGTACAAAAACTGAATCTAATGTAAATTCAACCTTTTTACCTTTCTGAGTGATCTGATAAACTGAGAGTAAATTCATAGAAATCTTTGGAACATGTAAAACATTCTCAAAACTTCCATTATGGAGTTCCACTCTCCCCTCTCTTGCTACTTCCACTGGAGTATCATCCCCCATGAGAATATGAGGTCTTGAGCATGAACTCAAAGAAGTGAAAACTTCCTCTTTTGCTGCCATATGATGTGATGTGCCAGAATATATAATCCATGAATCACATGAGGAATTAATTGCAACAAGAGCATGATGATTACCTTTCTTAGGAGCTAGATCTTCTTCCTTCTGCTTCTTGACTCCATCTGGAATGAAGTTTCCAAGGTTGTTTTGTTGAAGTACATGTGCCATAAGATCGATTTGTGTCTTCATGCATGTGGATTATTCATGATTTGGTTTATTGTAGTAAGTGAATTGTTTTCCCTTCTTCTTCTTCTTGGAATCTGAAGAGTCTTTGGAACCTGAAGAATCGTTGAAGGGTTTGGAATATCCCTCCTTATTTTGTTTCTCCTTTCATTATGTTTGGATTATCCTTTTCCATCATGCATGGTGAGTGCATGTGCTTCGGGATCCCTAATTAGGCCCATCTGAATGAGTTTTTCGTGCTCATGTGTGAGAGAATTAATAAATTGATCCATGGTAGGATTCTTCCATTTTTTTCCTAAGAGATATCTATCAGAATGGAAAGAGGAGACATAGACAACATATTCTGGTCCTAACTTAGCCAAGATTGTTAAAATAAGTTGGTCAACTTGTGTAGACTTATCAATACCACAAGATGACAAGCTCAATATCAAATATTTAAACTTGGTAAAGAAATCCTGCAAATTATCAAAACTTTTAGGATCCAGGGCATTCAACTCTACCTCAAGCATATGACCTCTCATCACATCCTGTTTTCCAAACAGAGTTTCCAAAGTGGTTCAGATTGTGTTTGGAGTCTTGCATGCAGCAACATGAAACCATAGATCGGATGAAATCAATTCAAGAAGAAGTCTTATGGCCTCATCCTTTCGGTTCTCCCATCTGGTCTTCTCAATTAGGTTTTGTTTATGTCCCCATCGTCAAGTTGTACAGTCCTTTCCTTCTAAGTTGGAATTCAGCCTTGGGATTCCAATCAAAATAATTGTATGGTGTGAGGATTACCACCAAGTTTGATTGTATAATAGGTGTCATATCCATCTCTCCCACTGTGTCTAAGAACCCCTAAAAGTTTACTCTCAATATGCAACTGAAAAAATTAAGAAATCATGGTAGAAAGGGCACATCAAATGGAGAATTTGTATCAGTTTTAGGAGGTGCTATTTCAGATTCCTTTATGAGAAAACGGTGAGGAATTTCGCCAAACGGTTGAAAACCCACTTGTAGAATAGGTTGATTTACTTCTTAGTTGTGTTGGTTCCTCAAAAAGATAATATTTTGGGAGAAATCACTCCAGAAAGGTACGACCACAGATTTTGCTCGTCGAAACTCTGATTTTCCTTATTCATTGGCTTGTCTGGCTTACTCCAAGCAGCGTAGCTTCGATACCATGTCAATATTTCATCAAAACCTGCACATGATATCTATCTAAAGCAAGTACAAACAAAGATTATCAAGAAAGGACAAGAGAATCAATATGGAAGAATGAGAAAATATATTCACACTGCTCGAATGAGTTTTTCAATGAATGATGATTGATACATATGATGATCAATATCATACAATGAATGAGTGGAATACACTCATATATAGGGAATAACATTCCATAATTAAGAAAAGCAATCAAGCAATTAGATTTCCTTAGGAATGCATGCATGCATAATAGTGATTATCAAAATAAAAAGTCTAAAATAGAACTAGTTAGTTAACTCCTACTGAATTAGTGTGTCGAAAATAGAAATTTCTCCAACACATTACACCTTCAGCCTTTTGCCACTGCCCATTCTTCCTCCCAAGCTTCATTTTCAATCCATCTCTCCTAGTTGTCTTTGCATCAAATAATCGTCCTACCTTAGAATGCCAACCATTAAGATGATTTGTTTCATATTCTCTTGGATTTTTGCCTTCGGTATTCAAGTTGATTGTTGACTGCAAGTTTTGAAAAGGATTCATTTTTTACAAACTCTGGAAGAGAGATTCATCTCCCCCCACCACCCACCCTTCTGGGAGTGAGAATATACGAGTGTGTGTGTGTGCAATTAAAATCCATTTCGAATCACACCACCCCATTCATAGGCTTTTGGACCCAAAAATATTCAACTCAAAGGTATTGTGTGTTGTTCTTCTCCAACACACTCTCTAATCTTGGTATCCTTGTAGAAATTCAAACCATGCTTGAAGAAATGTCTATCGTAACAGATTTTCCTAAATAATTACTACTCTTTGGTCTGCAAATGTGAAAATTTCTTCTTTCCCCTTAAACTTGACTCTACAAAAAGGTGTAGTTCCAAACGAAGCCTCCAACAGTAGGCTTCCATGTCCAATTAACTTGCATTTGTTATAGCAAGATTTACCTCACCCCATGCAACTTGCTCAGAAGGCCTTTTCCATTTCCCTATGTAGACTTGAAGTCCCTTTTTTCCAATTCCCATAGCTAAAAAATATATTTTTCCACATATACGCACCCTAACACTATACAACATGCATATACGCAGGTTGCACCATTACAGCCCGTGTACATCGGGTTTTTTGCCCAAAATTAAAAAATGTTGTCGGGTTTCCATGTCACGTCACGGGATCCATGATCCTTGAACTTCCATATACTAGAAATGTTCTGACTCGGCCCTTCAATTCCATTTGAAGGCTATAAATGAGCCATATCCGAGCTGTGGAAGAGAGGAAAAGAATTCAACTTTGAGAGCAAAGTTACTCTGGAGAAATTATTCACTTCATATCGAGTTTGCATCATTTTGTCCTTTTAATTCTGAACACATTGTTCAACACCCTAGCTCTTCCCTATTTGATGGAGAACCTCATTGTATCTCTTATATGAGCTTGCCTTTGGTGGAGGATTGAAGTGGTGGAGGCCCCGCTGGAAAGGACTTAGTTTCTCGGTTCTGAGACGTGTTGACGCGGAAGTTTATCATTCATACACTTCTCTTGATCATATTTTAATAGAAATACTCATTTCTCGTCTAATTAATGTCTTGCAAATATTTGAATTGTTATTCCATGGGCATGTTTGTTATGAATATTGATGGATTGTGTTATTATATGTGCTAACTTTATATATTATCACCATATGCTTGTGTATCTTGGTTGTTGAGGACAAGTTGCAGGTGTATAGTTTTAAGTCAAGTGCTCAACAGTGGACTTCATCGAACGTCTGGATGAGGTAGGCTCTTTATCTTGTCTTGTTAGCATATTTGTTTATATAACATACTTGAGTTTAGAGTTGATTTCTAATCCTTTTCCGCATAATCAACATATGGCCTCGATCTCCTCTAATGTTGGAAATGCGGCGAGTGGGAGTCAAAACCCACCGGCGCAAGACGGTGACCATCTATGCATCAATATGGTCAAGTCTCAGATTAATGTAGCCACTCGATCTCGCGATTACAGTTCTTCACATGCTGTTCAAAGTCTAGTGTCTCCCCCTCCTACAGAGATGCCTTTACATATCGAAAACCAGAGCCCTTGCCTCGTATTATGAAAGGAGCACTCAAACCCTCTACCCACAACCCTAATGCTAGAGTTGCCTAGAACTACTCTATTGTTGAGGATCTGGGTCAAACCCCTTGCGCGATGTCGGCTTTGGAGGTACTCCATACGTGTCCTTCACAGAGGAATGCCTTGTTATCTGCGTTAGGAGCTCTAGACCCCTGTGGCTCTAAGGTTATCAAGTTTGATGTCACGGATGTGAAGCCTCGCTTGCCTTACCATGTGGCCTTTCAAATCCATGTGGATTACTCAAAATATACCATCAAACGTATTGTTATTGATGAAGGCGTTGCAACATGCGAGATGTCCCTAGCATGTTGGAAATCCATTGGCTCTCCAACCCTCTCTTGATCTCCGACCATGTTGACTGCATTTGATGGTCGTTATTTCCATCCCCACAATTTTCCTCCTACCTTTCTGGTCCAGTTAGGTGGGAAAATAGTGGAGGTAGATTTCGAGGTGGTTGATGTGCCCTTTGACAATAACTTATTACTAGGGTGTAACTGGAATTATGTTATGACTACAGTTGTATCGTCAGTTTTTTGTACTTTATGTTTTCCTCGCAATGGGAAAATCGTGACGATCGATCAACTATCCTTTGCGCACGCTAGCCCCAATGCATCAGTTGGACCGTCGATCCTCATGATCGACAATTCTCAGCCAACAACTGAGGATATTGGTGTCAGAATGTATTCCTCCCTTATGGGTACCTTTGATCTCATGGCACCAATTCATCATATCTATGCCATGTCCAGTAGGTATGCTTCATCAATGAGGTCTGTTCCTTTTCGCACTTTGTATTTTAACAATCCTTGGACCCTACCTTCCCCGACCTTGTCTCGTGAAGGTCAGTCACATACTGGAATGCCAATGTCGTTATCGGTGGAAGAGATAGCGTATCAAATTGTTCTTGACTCTACTGCTGACCTAGATCATGTACCCTCCCAGTCAAACGAGGAGGATCTTGTTCTACGACCCATATGGGCCACTTCATCGTCTTTCTCACATGATTTCCTCGACGATACTTTACCTTTGGATGAAGAAATCTTAGAGGCCATGAATGGTTCTAATAGGCCATGGGATGATATGCATCATCGCTCTTACTTTCTCCTAGAGATTGTTAGGATCGAACAAGACGATTTTAGATCTACCTTGAGTGAGATAGTCGGTCACGTCGTAGTTCCACTTGATACAGATGGCATTTATGTCGAAGGAAACATAGCGAGTATTTCTCCTACCATCACGATCGATATCTCTCGTATTCTTGGTAAAGTTGAAATGTATATATCGGTGCAGATTGTTCACTTGAAGAAACTCATATCTACACAGACCTCTTCAAATAATTATGTGATGTATCCGCTTGATCATATGAAGAGATGCCAGGAATCAACCCTCATATTGTCGAACATGAAATTAAAACCTACCCGGATTCTAAACCTGTTCGATAACGACTTAGAGTTGTCAATCCTAGGAAGGACCCTCCTACTAAGGCAGAGGTGGAGAAACTGCTTAATGCAAGCTTTATCTACCCGGTTCCCTTGATTGAATGGGTATCAAACCTCGTTCCCATGATTAAGAAATAAGGAACCATCTGTGTGTGTATGGATTTTCGAGACCTGAATAAGGCTTGTCCTAAAGACAACTTCCCGACACCTTTCATTGATCATATTCTCGATGAGTGTGCGGGAAGCAAGGTATTTTCTTTTATGGATGGATTTCAAGGATACAACCAAACTCAGATTAAACCCGAGGATCAACATAAGACGACATTTATTTGTCCTTGGGGTACTTTCGCATACCAGAAAATGCCTTTCGGCCTTAAAAACGTCGGAGCAACCTTCCAACGAACCATGACCTTCGTGTGTCACGATCTCAAGCATATTGTCGAAGCATATCTCGATGATCTCGCTGCTCACTCTCGCAAGAGAGTGGATCACTCTACCCACCTTCGGCTAGTTTTTGAAAGATGTCGTTATTATCGCATCCGTTTGAAGCCTCATAAGTGCATATTTTGAGTTAGGTTGAGTCATATTTTAGGATTCTTAGTCTCTGAGACTGGGATCATGGTGGATCCTTTAAAGGTTGAGGCAATACCTCGATTGCCTCACCCGCACAACATTCGTCAGCTTCCAGGTTTACAGACGAAAGCTAACTTCTTACGTCGGTTTATAGTCAACTATGCCAATATTAGTAAGGGTTTCATGTGTCTCTTGAAGAAGAACGCTCCATTTATATGGGATGAGAGAGCCCAAGAATCCTTCGATGCTCTTAAGAAATCCTTGGTATCGATGCCTCTGTTGAAGCCTTCGGACTATGGTAGAGATTACTTGCTTTATATCGTCGCGTATGAAGTGATGATTGGTATGGTTTTGGTTCAGGAGGATGATGAGCTCCATGAACACGTCTTTTACTATCTTAGTCAAAACCTAGTCGGCCCTGAATTCAAGTACTCTCATGTTGACAAGCTAGCTTTGGCAGTGGTACACGCGGTTCAAAGATTACGGAACTATATATTGCTTTGCAAAAATACCGTAGTTGTTGACGTCAATCCATTTCAATATGTCCTTACTAGGCGTATCATAGGGGGGAAATATAATAAATGGATTTTCATCTTGCAAGAGTTTGATCTCGATTTTGCTTCAGCAAATTCCAATAAATCGCTAGTTTTTACCGAGTTAATATCGGACTTCCCTCGGTTAGATGAGGATTTTATTCATGTTGATTCATTTGCGGATGAACACATTTTCCTTGTCTCATCTTCAGACCCCTAGTATGGAGACATTTTGATTTATCTTCAAACCTTGAAGTTCTCTAAACATATTTCAAGAGGCGATCAATAGCGCATATGATATCAAGCTGAGAACTACCTTATCATTGGTGACACTTTGTATCGTTGAGGTGTAGATAATATCTCATGTCGTTGCTTGACTCAGGAAGAGGTTGAGTCTGTTCTTAATAACTATCACAGTGGGGCTTGTGGTAGTCATCTATTCGGGCTTGCGACAGCCCAGAAGATATTGCAAGCCGGTTATTTTTGGTCGTCTATTTTTAAAGATTGTCTTGAAGCGGTCAAGAAGTGTCACCCCTCCTAGGTGTTCACTCGGAAGATGTGCTCACATCCAACCCCTCTTCACCCGGTCATCACTGTCGGTCCCTTCACCAAGTGGGGGGTGGATTTTTTAGATTGCAACCCAACTTTGGTTGGGGGGCATCAACATATTATAGTGGTTGTCAACTACTTTAATAAGTGGGTTGAGGCCATGCGTACAGTTAAATACGATGGAAAGATTGTTGTATTTCTCGTGTTCAATCAAATTATAGCCAGGTTCGGAATCCCGAGTGAGACTGTCACTGATCATTGCAGTCACTTTCAAAAAGAAAAGATGAAAGAATTAGCATTGAAACTGTGTTTTAAACATAATCATTCTTCCCCTTACTACCCCCAAGCAAATGGACAAGTAGAGGTCATGAACAAGTCTCTCAAGACCATATTGCAGAAAATTGTCATCCAGAGAAAGTATGATTGACATCTCATGCTTTAACCTGTGCTTTGGGCATACCGAACCTTGGTTAAGACTTCCACCGATTTTTCTCCTTTTCATTTAGTACACAGTATGGAGTCGATCCTACCTATTGAATGTGAAATCCTTTCTCTTAGATTGGAATTTAAGCTCCTACCTGACACTTCTGATCTCGAACAACGCCTCAAACACCTAGAGAATCTAAATGAACAGCCTCGAGATGCCTCTACTGCTATCGAAGTGAATAAATGACATGTCAAGGTTCAGTATGATAAGTTTGTCTGTCCTCGGCAGTACGTTGAGGGTGACTTGGTCCTCTTGTACGACCAAGCCAAAGAACCACTGGGGGCAGGAATGTTAAACCCCATGTGGCACAGTCCTTATATCATGCAACATGTCTTAGAAAAAGGAGCCTATGATTTAGAAGATTATGAAGGGAACCCAGGAATGGGCTCTGCTTGAAAAGATATTACGCTTGATCCCCAAGCTTGGGCGTAACTCTTTGTATACTAATGTATTTTAGTGTGGATATATCTTTTCGTGTGTGTCATCGGCTTGCTTATTGAGTTTTCCCTTGGTTGGCAGATGTCAATGGAGTCTTCAGTTTACTTGGGATTCGTATATGGTGACAGTCGTCATACACGGAACTTATCTTACACCGCTTAGTTTGTTTACTCACCCGTGGGTCAATTAGTGTCTTTAGGTGGCGTTTGTCTAGGGCCATCAACGAACAATGTGGTTGAATATAGCACTGTCCTAGAGCTTTTATGCGATGTTATTTCACATGGTATTCGTTCTTTAGAAGTTCACCTGGACTCCCGGTTAGTAGTATGTCAGTTGAACAACAGTTACCGTGTGCACGACCCTACTCTACTCCGACGATTCCTACGGGTATGACTTTTGGAACAATATTTTGATTTTATCACTTATAATCACATACCTAGAAGTTCTAATTATGTATCCGATGCATATGATAATTATATTTTAGATTAGTATTTGTCACATAACTAAAGTAAAGAAAACACATTCACCAATATACACAGTGTAATATAAGTAAATCCAAAGACCATTGTTTTTATATTTCATTTCTTCAAAAATATGGTGTTATAGTACAAAATTGGGGCTCACACCCTCAAAATACATATACAACCGATCAATACAATAACCATGACATCGATGCCTGTGGTGTCGAATGTGTGTCATGATAACATAGTACAGCATTTGCGAGACGCCGAAAAAGTCGCACCCAAGCATGGGGCACACCTACCACCTGTCGTTACATCGCCTCTGGCAGATCCTCTACTTGAACCATGGGAATTCTTTGTGTCAAATGAGACAAGTTGCCCTGCACGTTTTGAAGCGCTCTCTTAGTGTCTCCTCCCGCTGGCTCATCCCCCCGGGGCCTCCGTCGGTGTCGTGGGAGTCCTTATGGTCGTCGCGGACCCATATCTACGTATCAATACATGTTTTAATTAGTACTTGACATCATCCAAAAATATTTTTGTTTTTCTTTTACAAAAATACAAAAAATGAAATATTTAAAAAGAACTTTTCCATACCTATGTCTCCATAGGAAAAACCTGGTGGTGAGGTCCATGCAGAACAATCTCGACTCTAAGGCCCAAGCCTAGAACCCGCTCGAAGAAAAAACTACATAGGATAGACACAAACCCGAAGTTCCTCTTTCTACCATGTTTGCAGTCTGTCAGCTCTCTCTTCATGTTGGCCAGCAGTGACGTGCACCAGTCGTAAACCATGGGTCACAAGCACTCCACCGAGTAGAACATAAGCGGGATTGATGCATGATGCAATGAGTTCGACCCTGTGATCTGTGTCAACACTAGGACAATGATCTTAAGACTCAGGTTGTTGATCGCTCTGATCGGGAGTTGGCTCCCTACCTTATTGGTCCCTGCAATGCAATGAGTGTCTATGTAGTCCTCTATATTCATGCCACTCCCAGCTCTCTAAGCTTTGAGGTTCACCACCTCACCCTGATGTGATAGTCTTGTCAGAAAGTATATGTCCTCGACTTCAATCCTCAATGGTTGCCCATCGAGGTTGAAGGCCTTTGTATCTAGATCCCAGTAGTTCATCAACATTTGGAGCAGTCTCACTTGAGCCCTCATTCCTCTAAGAGCCCAAAATTTATATAGCCAACATCTTCTTAATTTCATTTGGTCCCCTGGATCTCTTTCTACTACAGTATCAACCTCTTCATGCTCTCTTTCTCTCCACTCTAGCACCATCCTGCAAGTTTAAAATCAAATTTTGAGTCAATACCATTTAAAAAATTCAACTCACGGACTTGTACGCGAGCTATAGTTTACACAGTCACGTATAGGGCGGCATATACGCGGTCTATTTTGATAACAGTCGCGTATAGTGCTGCGTATATGCGACCCGATGAATTACAGCCCGCGCACACCCTAGTTTCTAATTTACGCCTTGAAATACTCAACAATTGAAGCCTAAATTAAAATTTTAAACCAATAGAAATGAAGAGAAGGGCAAGAATACTTACTTGGTCCATACGGTTGTCAATTATGTCGCTCATAGCTCCCGCAATCAACACTGGAAGATCAGGGGCAATTTGATCCAAAATGCACTATTTGGGTAAAAAATACAAATGGTATAGTAAAATTGGTTATTTTTACTATTTATAGAAAACATTTACCCACTTTACATAGTTTTCGCTAATATTTCGGCCTAGTGGACTAATAGTGCAATGGAAGAAGTTGGTTTTGGTGGTTTTATCCATGGATTCTTGCGATTTCTAGCATCATTTCGCTCGTTCATGACTTTGGGAAGTATTTTCTTTTACCAAGCATATAGGATAGGTCATCACTCCATTTTGCACACTTACATTATCCTTTGACTATGATTCATATGCCTTAGGTACGAACCCATTTGTTACTGACACATAACCTCCTTACTGCTACTAGAAGTGTCGTTAGTGAATGGTAGAGGCTTACCAAACATAGATGCCCTAGTTAGAACCGTTGAGCCATTCAGTGCCCATGCAAAGATTTTTCCGTACTACCAGGAGTCCCTTATAGCTAATATGACTTTGCGTTCGAACCTCATCTCTTACTGATAAGAATGTTTACCTATAACTATAGTACTCCCAACGAGTATGGTTTAATCTCTTTTTCGACTCTCTCAAAAAGCGAAAAGATTGTCGAGTGAACTTGTCTCTTTCACACTCGTAAATTGGATTTGAAAGGACGTCTATTTTGTGTAAGTTTAACACTTTTCCGAACCAAGTAGCCTAATTTTGAAAAAGGAACACTCTAGTCAAAAGTGGCTAGAAGAGTTATCCTGGGTATTGTTTTATACTTTTTATGGGCCTAGGGGACTAAATTTACGAAAAAGCACATTCCTTGGAGTTAAGTTGTAATTGCATCTCATTCTCTTGCTTGCAGTATTGAGCCTATTGTCGGTTCTCGCTTTCGCATTATAATCCTATCACCTCAACAATTTAAATCATCAGCCAAGCAAAGCCTTGTTCATATCCTTTACAGCTTGACACCCTATACCGCAAGAGGAAACATTCCCCCGAGTGTCCATATCCTGCATACACCTCCTTGCAATAAGCATAGGTATGTTCCATTGTTGGAATTAGTTGCTTACTCGCAACACTCGTTTCCTCCTCTGTATCATAGCATTCATTTGACTATGAAAAAACAAAAAAAGACGGGCGGGAAAATAATATTATCTCATGTTGGAAGCAGTCGTGTCTCCTTTGAACAGAGCACAAACTTTTGAGTCCACTTGTCATCCGAAGTTTGGGTTTAGCATGACCTTAGGAAGTTGAGCTCGTTACTTAGAGTTTACTCATCCGACTAGTTATTCTTCCAGTCCCTATGGAGAGTTTGATTGGTGCCTCCTGCATCACAAAGTTTCATCATTGAGTCTATGCTGCCAGAGTCCTCCATATGTCTCATGCTCCTTTTCAAAGGATGTTTATAAGCTTGTGACAACCATTTCTCAGAACTCTTGACTTTGCATGTCGTCCATACCCTCAGTGTTTCTCAAAGTTAGATGAAGTTGTTTTCCTACCGTGCACCATGGTCCTACTTTCATTATGGGTAGGTAACCTTGAACCCAGCAGTTAACATCTCCTCATAAGTTGTTGACTGGGAGGTTTCCCTTTTGGGTCTCTTTTTCATTCGTCGATCTACAATACTCAGTCCATCCCTACGGCCTCTAGCCCTTTTTCTTATGGTATGTCAAATCTCACATCACAATTTTCATCCTCCATTACAACATCTAATCCAAATATTAGTATTGGACTTGGGGGCATGGCTCCTCTGCATATTCCACTCTCGTTTGGTGGTGCTCATATTCCCCAAATGACTCCTATAGTTGGAATCCTACCTCCTTTTTACCCCAGGTCTAATCCTAGTCTTAATGCTTATGGATGGAGTAATCAACCAGACGGACAAATTGTTGTTTATGTTCCATCCTTTACACCTACCTCCTCCACATCGATTCCGACCAACACATTTGGCATGACGAATCCACCTCTATCCTTCAGATTCCCACCCAGACGAGGTCAGTTTCACACTTAGGGAAACCCCCAACCTAGAGCTACTTCGGTTGGGGGGAATATTTACAATCCTCATCATAACATTCCTACTAGAATGGTTCCCAACCAACCCTTTATGAATCAGTTCGTAGGGGGGTTTTACAATCCCGGGCAGGGCCATGGTGCATACCAGAACTCTAGATGGGCCGTGATTCCCCAACAACAATCTTTCCTGAGAGCTTGGGGCCAGATGTCGCAACCCCGTCTCCCTTTTCTGGCCACGCTCAATTTCCTAGACTTGTCAAGATTAATGAATGACCCGGTGCATCATGACCTAACATGGCCCCCCTTTCCCCACCAAAATTTCTTCAGATATTCCAAAATTTGAGGGCAAGACTGGTGAGGATCCTGGTGATCATGTCACTACTTTTCATCTTTGGTGCTCTTCCAATTCCCTTAACGACGATTCCATTCAATTAAGATTGTTTCAACGCACCCTAACGGGGGTTCCAGCGAAATGGTACATAGAGCTACCAGGGGGGCATAAGGGAATTTTAATTAGATGGTTTTAGTTTTCCTCAACCACTTCCAATTGTCAGTTTGTTACGATGTCGACATAGAACTTTTTTCGGCCCTCCGCCAGGACAAAGCCACCCATATATCGAATCACATCTAAGAGTGGCGTAGACGGAAGAGGTTGATAAAAGCCTACATTCCTCCAGAGTTTCTATTGGAATGGTTTCTTAAGTCTTTACTGCCTTATATTTCGAAGGATGTCTCAACATCCGGGGTAACATATGAAGAGGAAGGGATTTTCAAAGCCCAGCAGTTAGATCTCATATATGCTCAATCTGGGATGTTATACGAAATTCTTCCTGACGCACCCAGGTCAAACTACAACCCTAGGAAAAAGTCTGGGCCTCATGTTGATGGTGTTATAGGCTCTGCAAATTTCAAATCTACAAACTTGGTGACAAGCCAGTTGAAAGAGGTTTCTCTAAGCCAATCTGTAGGAGGACAAGCTTCGCATGTGTCCTCCACTCCCACTCAGTCGACAGATGTACATTATGTGCAGTCGTCGACCAACCCGAATGGTAACCAAAAACGAGGAGGAAATAAAAGGAAAGGACGTGGTAATAACCATAAGGGTGGGAGGAATAATGATAATAAACCCAAGGACAACCTTAACAATGATAGATTGAAAATTAATGCTAGTGAGGGCAAGAAAGAGAAGTGAAAGGTGAAATTTCCTTGTAAGATTTTTAGTGATGATCACCTTACCCATTTGTGTCCCAAACTCGAGGAAGATACGAGGCTTTTATCTCTACCACCCGCTGTGTTGACTAATCCTTTTTCACATAATCAACATATGGCCTCGAGCTCCTTTAATACTGAAAATGTGGCGAGTGGGAGTCAAAAGCCATTGGCGTAAGACGGTTACCATCTATGCATCAATATGGTCAAGTCTCAGATTAATGTAGCTACTCGGTCTCGCGATTACAATTTTTCATAGGTTGTTCCAGGTCTAGAGTCTCCCCCTCCTCCGAAGACACCTTTACAGGTTGAAAAACCAAATCCCTCGCCTCGTATTCCAAAAGGAGTACTCAAATGCTCTACCCACAACCCTAATGCTATAGTTGCCCAGAACTACTCTATTGTGGAGAATTTGGGTCAAACCCCTTCCACGATGTCGACTTTGAAGGTACTCAGACGTGTCCTTCACAGAGAAATGCCTTGTTATTTGTGTTAGGAGCTCTAGACCCCTGTGACTCGAAGGTTATCAAGTTTGACGTCATGGATGTGAAGCCTTGCTTGCCTTACCACGTGGCCTTTCAAATCCATGTGGATTACTCAAAGTATACCATCAAATGTATTGTTATTGATGAAGGCACTACAATGTGTGTGATGTCCCTCACCTGTCTGTTCCCGTGAATAAGAAGCAAGGAACCATCCGTGTGTATGGATTTTCAAGACCTAAATAAGGCCTATCCTAAAGACAACTTCCCGACACCTTTCATTGATCAGATTCTCGATGAGTGTGCAGGAAGCCATGCATTTTCTTTTATGAACGGATTTTTAGGATACAACCACATTCAGATTAAACCCGAGGATCAACATAAGATGACATTTATTTTTCCTTGGGGTACTTTCGCATACCGAAATATGCCTTTCATCCTTAAAAACGTCGGAGCAACCTTCCAATGAGCCATGACCTTCACGTTTCATGATCTCTAGCATATATTTGAAGTGTATCTTGATGATCTCGCTCCTCACTCTCGCAAGAGAGTGGATCACTCTACCCACCTTCGGCTAGTTTTTGAAAGATGTTGCTATTATCGCATGTGTTTGAACCCTCATAAGTGCATATTTTGTGTTAGGTCGGGTCATCTTTTAGGATTCTTAGTCTCTGAGATTGGGATCATGGTGGATCCTTTAAAGGTTGAGGCAATACTTTGATTGGCTCCCCCGCGCAACATTCGCCAGCTTCAAGGTTTACAGGGGAAAGCTAACTTCTTACGTCGGTTTATAGTCAACTATGCCAATATTAACAAGGGTTTCATGCGTCTCTTGAAGAAGGACACTACGTTCATATAGGATGAGCAAGCCCAGGAATCCTTCGATGCTCTTAACAAAGCCTTGGTATCGACACCTCTGTTGAAGCCTCCAGACTACAGTAGAGATTACTTGCTTTATATCGCCGCGTTCAAAGGGACGATTGGTATGGTTTTGGTTCAGGAGGATGATGAGCTCCATGAGCACGTCACTTACTATCTTAGTCGAAACTTAGTCGACCCTGAACTCAAGTACTCTCATGTTGAGAAGCTAGCTTTGGCTATTGTACATGTGGTTCAAAAACACTATATATTGCTTTGCAAAACTACCGTAGTTGTTGATGTCAATCCATTTCAATACATCCTTACTAGGCGTATCATAGGGTGGAAATATAACAAATGGATTGTCATGTTGCAAGAGTTTGATCTCGATTTTGCTTCTGCAAAGTCCAAGAAATCGCTAGTTTTGTCGAGTTAATATCGGTCTTCCCTCAGTTAGATGAGGATGTTATTCATGTCGATTAATTTATGGATGAACACATTTTCCTTGTCTCATCTTCGGACCCCTAGTATGGAGACATTTTGATCTATCTTCAAACCTTAAAGTTCTCTCAGCATCTTTCGAGAGACGATCGACTACGCATACGATATCAAGCTAAGAACTACCTTATTGTCGGTGACACTTTGTATAGCTGAGTCGTAGATAATATCTTACGTCATTTCTTGACTCACGAAGAGGTTGAGTCTGTTATTAATGACTGTTACAGTGGGGCTTGTGGTGGTCATCTATCTGGCCTTGAGACATCCCAGAAGATATTGTGAGCCGGTTATTTTTGGCCGTCTATTTTTAAAGATTGTGTCGAAGCGGTCAAGAAGTGTCACCCCTGCCAGGTGTTCACTCAGAAGATGTGCTCGCATCCAAACCCTCTTCACCCAGTCATCACCATCGGTCCCTTCACCAAGTTGGATTGCAGCCCAACTTTGGCTTGGGGGAATCAACATATTATAATGGTTGTTGACTACTTTACCAAGTGGGTCGAGGCCATGCCTACAGTTAAATCCAATGGTAAGACTGTTGCATTTTTAGTGTTCAATCAAATTATAGGCAAGTTCGGAATCCCAAGTGAGATTTTCACTGATCATGGCAGTCACTTTCATAACGAAATGATGAAAGAATTAACATCGAAAGTGGGTTTAAACATAGTCATTCTTCCCCTTACTATCCCCGGGAAAATGGACAAGTAGAGCCCATGAAAAAGTCTCTCAAGACCATATTGCAGAAAATTGTCAGCCAGAGTAAGTCTGACTAGCATCTCATGCTTTACCCTATGCTTGAGGCATACCAAACCTTGGTTAAGACTTCCACTGGTCTTTCTCCTTTTCAGTTAGTACGCAGTGTGGAGTCAATCCTACCTATTGAATGTGAAATCCCTTCTCTTAGATTGGTAGTTAAGCTCCTACCTGACACTTCCAATCTCGAACAACGCCTCGTACACCTACAGAGTCTAGATGAGAAATGTCGAGATGTCTCTACGACTATCGAAGAAAATAAACAATGTGTCAAGTTTCAATATGATAAGTTTGTCTGTCCTCGACAGTACGCGGAGGGTGACTTGGTCCTCTTGTACGACCAAGCCAAAGAACCACTGGGGACAGGCAAGTTCAACCCCATGTGGCACAGTCCTTATATCGTGCGACGTGTCTTAGAAAAAGGAGCATATGATTTAGAATATTATGAAAGGAGTATGTTGGTTGAGCCCAGGAATGGGCTCTACTTGAAAAGATATTACGCTTGAGCCCCAAGCTTGGGCGTAACTCTTTGTATACTATTGTATTCTAGTGTATATATATCTTTTCCTTTGTGTCATCGGCTTGCTTAACGAGTTTTCCCTTGGTTGGCAGATGTCAACAGAGTCTACGGTTTATTTAGGATTCGCATATGGTACCAGTCATCATACACAGAACTTAACTTCCATCACTTGGGTTGTTTACTCACCCGATGGTCAGGTGGTGTTTTTCTAGGGCCATCAACGAACAATGTGGTTGAATGTAGCGGTGTCATAGATATTTTATGCGATGCCATTTCACATGGTATTCATTCTTTAGAAATTCGCCTGGACTCCCACTTAGTCATATGTCAGTTGAACGACAGTTACGACAGTTACCGTGTGCGCAACCCTACTCTACTCCGACGATTCCTACGGGTATGACTTTTGGAACGATATTTTCATTTTATCACTTATAATCACATACCTAGAAGTTCTAATTATGTATCTGATGCATATACTAATTATGTTTTAGATTGACATTTGTCACATAACTAAAGTAAAGAAAACACATTCACCAATATACACATTGTAATATAAGTAAATCTGAAGACCAATTTTTTTATATTTCATTTCTTCAAAAATATGGTGTTATAGTACAAAATTGGGGCTCACACCCTCAAAATACATATACGGCCAATCAATACAATAACCACGACATCTACGCCTGTTGCACCGGATGTGTGTCATGATAACATAATACGACGTTTGTGAGACGTCAGAAGAGTCGCACCCAAGCACGGGGCACACCTACCACCTGTTGTTGCATCGACTACGACAGATCCTCTACCTGAACCATGGGAATTCTTTGCGTCAAACGAGACAGGTTGCCCTGCACGTTTTGAATCACTCTCTCAGCGTCTCCTCCCGCTAGCTCATCCCCAGGGCCTCCGTCGGTGTCGTGGGAGTCCATCTGGTCATTGTGAACCCACATATGTGTATCAATACATGTTTTAATTAGTACTTGACATCATCCAAAAATATTTTTGTTTTTCTTTTACAAAAATACAAAAAATGAAATATTTTAAAAAAACTTTTCCATACCTATGTCTCCGTAGGCGGAACCTAGTGATGAGGTCCATGCAGAACAATCTCAACTCTAGTGCCCAATATTGGAACCCACTCGAATAAAAAACTACATAGGATAGATGCAAACCCAAAGTTCATATTTCTACGTTGTTTGCAGTCTATCAGCTGGCTCTTCATGTTGGCCAGTAGTGAGGTGCACCAGTCGTAAACCATGGGTCGCAAGCAGTCCACCGAGTAGAACATAAGTGGCCTTGATGCCAGATGCAATGAGGTCAACCCTATGATCCGTGTGAACACTAGGACAATGATCTTAAGACTCAGGTTGTTGATCGCTCTGATTGGGAGTTGGCTCCCTACCTTCTCGGTCTCTGCAATGCAGTGAGTGGCTATGTAGTCCTCTATATTCATGCCACTCCAAACTCCCCGAGATTTGAGGTTCACCACCTCACCCCGACGTGATAGTCCTATCATAAAGTATATGTCCTCGATTTCAATCCTCAATGGTTTTCCATCAAGATTTAAGGCCTCTGTATCTGGATCCCAGTAGTTCACCAGCATTTGGAGCAGTCTCACTTGAGCCCTCATTCCTTTCAGAGCCCAAAATTTATATAGCCCGCATTTTGTTAATGCCATTTGGGCCCCTAGATCTCTTTCTATTGCAGCATCAACCTCTTCATGCTCTCTTTCTCTCCACTCTAGCACCATCATGTAAGTTTAAAATCAAATTTTGAGTCAATATAATTTAAAAAAATTCAACTCGCGGACTTGTACGCGAGCTACAATTTACAAAGTTGCGTATAGGGTTGCATCTATGTGGTCTGTTTGATAATAGTCGCGTATAGGGCTTCATATACGTGGTATATTTTGATAACAGTCGCGTATAGGGCTGCGTTTACGCGACTTGATGAATTACAACCCACGTACACCCTAGTTTCTAATTTATGCCTTGAAATACTCAAAACTTGAAGCCTAAATTAAATTTTTAAACCAATAGAAATGAAGAGAAGGGAAAGAATACTTACTTGGTCTAGACGGTTGTCAATTCCGTCTCTCGTAGATCCCGCAATCAGCACTTGAAGATCGGGGGCAATTTGGTCCAAAATGCACTATTTGGGTAAAAAATACAAATGGTATAGTAAAATCGGTTATTTTTACTATTTATAGAAAAAAATTACCCACTTTACATAGTTTTCGCTAATATTTCGGCCTAGTGAACTAATAGTGCAGTGGAAGGAGTTGGTTTGGTGGTTTTATCAAGGGATTCTTGAGGTTTCTAACATCATTTCCCTCATTCGTGATTTTGGCAGGTATTTTCTTTTACCAAGCATATAAGATAGGTCATCACTCAATTTTGCACACTTACATTATCCTTTGACTCTGATTCATATGCCTTAGGTCCGAACCCATTTTTTAGCGACACGGAACCTCCTTAATGCTACTAGAAGTGTCATTAGTGAATGGTAGAGGCTTACCAAACATGGGTGCCCTAGTTAGAGTCGTTGTGCCATTCGGTGCCCATGCATAGATTTTTTCATAGGACCAGGAGTCCCTTATAGCTAATATCACTTTGTGTTTGAACCTCATTTCTTACTCATAAGCATACTGACCTATACCTATGGGACTCCCAACGAGTCTGATTTAAGCTCTTTTTTGACTCACTCAAAAAGTGAAAAGATTACCGAGTGAACTTGTCTCTTTCACACTCGTAAATTGGATTTGAAAGGACATCTATTTGGTGTAAGTTTAACCCTTTTTCGGACAAAGTAGACTAATTTCGAAAAAGGAACACTATAGTCACTAGTGGCTAGAAAAGTTCTCCTGGGTATTGTTTTATACTTTTTTCAAGCCTAGGGGACTAAATTGATGAAAAGGACATTCTTTGGAGTTAAGTTGTAATTGCATCTCATTCTCTTGCTTGCAGTATTGAGTGTATTGTCGGTTCTCTCTTTCACATTATAAGCCTTGCACCTCAGCAATTTGCATCATCAGCCAAGCAGAACCTTGTCCATATCCCTTGAAGCTTAACACCCTATACCCCAAGAGGAAACATTCCACCGAGTGTCCATATCCTACATACACCTCCTTGCATTGAGGATAGGTATGTTCCACTGTTGGAACTAGTTGCTTACTCGCAACACTCGTTTCCTCCTTTGTATCATAACATTCATTTGACTATGAAAAAACAAAAAAAAGATACACGGGAAAATAATATTATCTCATGTTGGCAGCAGTCGTGTCGCCTTTGAACATAGCACAAACTTTTGAGTCCACTTGTCATCCAAAATTTGGGTTTAGCATGACCTTAGGAACCTAAGCTTGTTACTTAGAGTTTACTCCTTCGACTAGTTAGTCTTCCAGTCCATATGAAGAGTTTGATTGGTGCCTCCTGCATCACAAAGTTTCATCATCGAGTCTATGTTGCCATAGTCCTCCATATGTCTCAGGTTCTTGTTCAAAGGATGTCTATAAGCTTGTGTCGTCCCTTTCTCAAAACTCTTGACTTTGCATGTCATCCATACCCTCATTGTGTCTCGGAGTTACATGAATTTGTTGTCCTACCGTGCATCTTGGTCATACTTTCATTATGGGTAGGTAACCTTGAACCCAACAGTTGACATATCCTCATTGGTTGCTGACTGGGGGGTTTCCCTTGTGTTCAACGACAAGAAATCTATTCACACATCAGGATTCGTGTAGTGTCTTGGATCCCATCAGCGTTATTGGTGGTTTCCTCGCCTTTGTCAGCAGTTTTCATTATTGGTTGTTATTCAGTGGGTCTTTTTCGTGCACTACCTGTATCTGGTGCATGCAGAAGACACATAGGGTCGTTGGTTCATGAACATGTTCTTCGTCCGAGTTCCCCCAAATCATCAAGCTCCTGCTTTGTACCTTTTGCTAACTAATGAGAGATGCCTTAATGCTCTCCTTTCAGCGGGTCTCCTTCCATCGACTTCATCCCATCTATTCTGGAAATGAGACCTAGAGTCTTATGAGTACCCAGAGGCTTGCAATCATCAGTGGCAGGTTCTCTCACCATCGACAGTTGGGAATACATCAATGTCTCATGATCGATGGATTCTTGAAGTGTTCGACCTCAACTCCTTTATTCACACTTGTAAGAATGTACTTGGTGCTTTGATACCTACTTTCATTATCGATAGGTTGTCTCATGTTTGTTAACGGTATACCTTAATGGTCGGTAATCAAACGAAGTCTCATTGTGTTCGACCTCAACTCCTTTATTCACATGATGTAGACTTGCACCTTTGGCAGATCGTGTAGAAGACTTGAAGACATCAGTTCATAGTCGCATGTTTCCTGAGTTGTTGCTATCATTCATCGGACCAATACCTATATGACTTCAGTGATAGTGGGAGATCATATTGTACTCCATTGTATACAGATATCTTCAGATTGAATTTGAGATTGTTTTTCACTGGGCCTTGTTCGTGACTATGACAGCCTTTGGCATGTGTCTACCTTTGTATTTCCTATTCATGGCCACAAACAGTTGTTTGGTATATTTCCACATGGAACTGCAGTGTAATTCAAATTGCTAGCCATGTGCACAAAGTTATTATGGATTGTAATATTCTTATGAGAAACTAGTTCGTCCAACTGGGTCTCCATTACTCCACTTCTGGGAGTTATAATGTATTTTGGCCATCGCAGATACTCCTATAACCTCACACATTAGGGGGCATCTGTTATAGCAAGATTTTCCTCACCCATGCAACTTGCTTAGAAGGACTTTTCCATTTCCCTATGCAAACTTGAAGTCCTTTTTTTGCAATTCCCAAAGCTTAAAAACATATTTTTCCACATATATGCACCCTAACAGCTATACATCATGCATATACGCAAGTTGCACCATTACAGCCCGCGTACATCGGGTTTTGTGCCCAAAATTAAAAAATGGTGTCGGGTTTCCATGTCACATCACGAGATCCATGATCCTTGACCTTCCATATACTGGAAATGTTTCGACTCGACCCTAAGGTTCCATTTGAAGGCTATAAATGGATCATATCCCAGCTGTGGAAGAGAGGATAAGAATTCAACTTTGAGAGCAAAGTTACTCTGGAGAAATTATTTACTTCATATTAAGTCTACATCCCTTTGTCCTTTTAAGCTTAAACACATTGTTCAGCCCCCAAGCTCTTCCCTATTTGATGGAGAACCTCATTGTATCTCTTATATGAGCTTGCCTTTGGTGGAGGATTGAAGTGGTGGAGGCTGAGTTGGAAGAGACTTAGTTTCTCAGTTCTGAGATGTGCCGACACAGAAATTTGTCATTCATACACTTATGTTGATCATATTTTAATAGAAATACTCTTTTCTTTTCCAATTAATGTCTTGCAAATATTTGAATTGTTATTCCATGGGCATGTATGTTATGAATATTGATGGATTATGCTATTATATGTGCTAACATTATATATTATCACCATATGCTTGTGTATCTTGGTTGTTGAGGACAAGTTGCAGGTGTATAGTTTTGAGTCAAGTGCTCAACGATGGACTTCATCGAATGTTTGGATGAGGTAGGCTCTTTATCTTGTCTTGTTAGCATATTTGTTTATATAGCATACTTGAGATTAGAGTTGATTTCTGCAGTCATTTCTGTCTGTTGTGGTTTACCCCATAACATAGAGTGATTTTCCTCGTAACAACATCATTAGTGAAAATTCCTGCAACTACATGGATTGGTTGGTATTTTCTTCTTGTTCATGTTCTTCCTTTTGTTGATGGCTTACTTCTTCCAACAATTATTCATTTGGTGGCCTCTCATACCACAAAAGAAACATCCACTAGAGTTCGAACAATGATCATCCTTGTGCCATTTCTTCTTATGGCATAAACAAATCAAAAATGTTGTGCCATACCTCTTTAGTTTGTGATCATGCTTACCAACTCATTTGATTCATCCTCCAAGTGTGGTTGCAATTTTGGATGGTGGAAACATACCTAGTTTCCCACATTCAAGTTACTACAAGCATGTTGGAGTAATGGTTTGTTCATTTTTTAATGNACTTCATATTAAGTCTACATCCCTTTGTCCTTTTAAGCTTAAACACATTGTTCAGCCCCCAAGCTCTTCCCTATTTGATGGAGAACCTCATTGTATCTCTTATATGAGCTTGCCTTTGGTGGAGGATTGAAGTGGTGGAGGCTGAGTTGGAAGAGACTTAGTTTCTCAGTTCTGAGATGTGCCGACACAGAAATTTGTCATTCATACACTTATGTTGATCATATTTTAATAGAAATACTCTTTTCTTTTCCAATTAATGTCTTGCAAATATTTGAATTGTTATTCCATGGGCATGTATGTTATGAATATTGATGGATTATGCTATTATATGTGCTAACATTATATATTATCACCATATGCTTGTGTATCTTGGTTGTTGAGGACAAGTTGCAGGTGTATAGTTTTGAGTCAAGTGCTCAACGATGGACTTCATCGAATGTTTGGATGAGGTAGGCTCTTTATCTTGTCTTGTTAGCATATTTGTTTATATAGCATACTTGAGATTAGAGTTGATTTCTGCAGTCATTTCTGTCTGTTGTGGTTTACCCCATAACATAGAGTGATTTTCCTCGTAACAACATCATTAGTGAAAATTCCTGCAACTACATGGATTGGTTGGTATTTTCTTCTTGTTCATGTTCTTCCTTTTGTTGATGGCTTACTTCTTCCAACAATTATTCATTTGGTGGCCTCTCATACCACAAAAGAAACATCCACTAGAGTTCGAACAATGATCATCCTTGTGCCATTTCTTCTTATGGCATAAACAAATCAAAAATGTTGTGCCATACCTCTTTAGTTTGTGATCATGCTTACCAACTCATTTGATTCATCCTCCAAGTGTGGTTGCAATTTTGGATGGTGGAAACATACCTAGTTTCCCACATTCAAGTTACTACAAGCATGTTGGAGTAATGGTTTGTTCATTTTTTAATGCCTTTTCTTCGACCAAAATGGCCTTATCTTCAATTCCTCTTGCCTTGACAAAGGTTATCTTTGTGATCTTAACTTGAGTTGAGATTTTAAGAGATAAGCTCTTAGTCCACGTGACCCTTATGTCCCAAGACCGCAGCCTTGTCCCCCATCGGGGTTTCGGACTTTCCAAAGTCGAAATGCAAACGTCCTCAGGACTCGTGATTCCTCGAATCCCGACGCGCCCTTTACGCGCTAGCTCTTCTGGGTAGGCTCCTAGCTCACATGACCATGATCCCCGTGACCACAGTCTTATCCCCCGTCAGGGCTACGGGGTTTTCCATGCCAAAATGCATTGGCTCACGGGATTCCCGATCCTTCGAATCCCGTCTTCCCTCTATGCTGACAGCTGGCCCCCACAATGGCGCTTCCTACTTCTCTAATACGCTGACAGTTGGCTCCCACTCATCGGGGTTTCGATCGTCGTGATTCCAAAATGCATAAATAAATTGTCTCCAGGGTTCCCGATATCCCGATGACACAAACGTCGATCAACAACTTCCTGTCGGGACTTTCCCTCGACGACGCCGATCGCTGTCGCATGTCCTCCTCTGATGGACGGTCCCGATTCCTCTGGGATTTCGAGACTTGTGATGTCCCCATTCTCACGACCTCAGGAACTACGATTTCCCGATGCCGAATATCCCGACTCTCTACGGATTCCGGACACCTGTCTCTCTAAACGGACGGCTTAGATTTTGTCGAGGTTTTTACCTCGGACTTCCCCGGTCTCCTATCCACGGGGATGTCGATATCCCGACTCCCGATAGTAAACCTCGATCTCCGCCACGTATATCTTCAAATGGACGGTCCAAATTTTCCCGGCGTTTCGAG
>SNQJ01S0156883.1:0-21819 GCA_010110895.2 Picea sitchensis
TGACCTGAGAATTTACTCAAATTTTATTTTTCAAGACGTTGTCAACTCACCTTTAACTAAAAATTCAATGAGTCTATAGAATTTTAACCTAAGAATTTAGTCAAATTTTATTTTTCAAAACTCTTCAAACGCACATTTATCAAGGTGCTCATTTTCCTGGCTTTTCCGAAATTTCTATCGTGTGGTTGATGTTCAGACTTTGGGAGTTAAAAGTGTTTGTTTTCTGTTCCAAAATTTCACTCAAAGTTGGAAAAAAAATTGACTTTCCTATGATTTTATTATTTTTTTGGGGAACTTCTAAACTGTTTATTTCAAAGCTTCAAATCTTGCTCAAATTCAATGAATCTCTCAAAACCTTCATCTAAGAATTTAGTCAAATTTTTAAGAATTTAGTCAAATTTTACTTTTCAAGACTGTTTGAATACACGTAATCATTTCATGGTGTTCCATAATTTTCTACATCTCAAATATATATAAAATGTAATGAATCAATGAACACTTTGACCTTACGATTTTTTAAACCTAAAATTTATATAAAATGAAATGAATCTCTGAGATATTTGACCTTAGAATTTACTCGAATATTGTTTGTCAGATGGAAAACAACATCACCTTTATTCAAAAAAAAGCGGTACATCAATGAATCAAGCACTAAGTATCACATAGTCTAACTATACAAGGAAGATTGCATTTGGCGCTAGTATTACATTGTTATAAATTTAGATGTGCTAACTCTATTGGTAGAGAAAAGTATATTTTGTAATAAAATTATTAAAATGACATATTTATTTGTGAAATTTTGATTTTAAAAATATTTTCTAAATTAAAAATAGTGGAAAAAATATTTTAAAAAGGACAACCTTAATCCTAAAGACAAAAGAGTGAAAAAAACCTATTCCAAAAATAGTGACAACCCTAATTGTAATCCTAACTCCAAAATAATGAAAAAAAACCTTTTGTGTAAAAAAATATCCCAAATCATATAACAAACCTTTGGCTCCTCCAGAACTATTTGTGAGAGCCGACTGCAGATCTATAAAACAAACCTTCTGAAAACGGCTCCTCTAGAGGTATTTGTGAGTGCAGACCACAAATATATATAATTCCACCGCATAATGGAATTGATCTAAATATTAAATATAAATAATATTGGGAGAGTGTTGTGTAAAGAACAAATTCAATCCATAATTAAATTGAATTTTCAATTAAATGAAACTTAGTAGGAGGATTATATATACCTTGTTGCATCTTGGAAAATTTTAATGTGCCTTCTGATTTTCTCTTTTGCGGTCTGCATTTCAAGGCATGTTAATGGAGACAATCTATTACAATGATATTCAACTCAATGATTAGTGATCTATGCATGTTTTTCCCTTTCTTGCCAGACTATGACTGTTTGTAGCTTGACCCTTTATGGAAGGGGAGTATGATAATGGCAATCTGCTTTTGGTCCACAATGTTACAGATATCCTTGTGCATGTTTTAGATTGGAGATATCACAATCATGGGTTTGCTTACCATTTTTCTTAGCTTCCTATATGTCTTGAACACAACCATTATCTGGTCTTCTTGAGATCAATTTCGATTCCAAAAGGGTTCTTTGCTCATTTTCATGCATATGGTGATAATATATAAAGTTAGAACATTCAATAGAATAATCCATCAACATTCATAACAAATATGCCCATGGAATAACAACTCAAATATTTGCAAGATATTTATTGGACAAGAAAATAGTATTTCTATTAAAATGTAATCAACAGAAGTGAATGAATTACAAACTTTCGTGTCGGCACGGTTCAGAACCGAGAAACTAAGTCCCTTCCAGATGGGCCTCCACCACTTCAATCCTCCACTAAAGGAAATCTCATATAAGAGAGACAATGAGGTTCTCAATCAAGTAGAGAAGAGCTTGGGGACTGAACAATGTGTTCAGACTTAAAAGGACAAAGGGATGCATACTCAATATGAAGTGAATAATTTTTCCATAGTAACTTTTCTCTCAAAGTTGAATTATTCTCCTCTTTTCTAGAGTAACTTTGCTTTTAGCTTTAGGATTTGAAAAAAGGGACTTCAAGTCTGCATAGGGAAATGGAAAAAGGCCTTCTGAGAAAATTTGCATAGGGTGAGGCAAATCTTGCTATAATATATGCCCCCTAATGTGTGAGGTTAGAGGAGTATCCACGATGGCCGAAATACATTATAATACCCAAAAGTGGAGTAATGGAGACTCAACTAGAAGAACTAGTTTCTCATGAAAATATTACAATCTGTATTGACTTTGCGCACATGGCTGCCAATTTGAATTACACTGCAGATCCATGTGAAAATATATCAAACAATTGTACATGGCCATGAATAGGCAACAAAAAGGTGGCTACATGCCAAAGGTTGTCATAGTCATGAACAAGGCCCAATAAAACCAGTGTCAAAATCAATCTGAAGATATCTGTATACAATGGAGTACAATCTGATCCCCCATGATCACTGGAGTTTTGTTCTCTATTCAAAAGTGACACGAATGCTGCCAACATAAGATAATACTCTTTCCCTGCCCGTATGTTTTGTTTTTTCATAGTCAAATGAATGCTATGATACATAGGAGGAAACGAGTGTGTTAACTAAGAAACTAATTCCATAGGTGGAACATACCTATGCTCAATGCAAGGAGATTCATGTGGGAGATGGAGACTCTGGGGAATTTTTCCTCTTGGGTATAGGGTGTCAAGCTGCAATGGATATAAACAAGGCTCTCCTTGGGTGATGATGCAAACTGCTGAGGTGATAGGCTTATAATGAAAAAGCGAGAACCGACAATAGGCTCAATACTGCAAGCAAGAGAATGAGATGCAATTACAACTTAATGCCAAAAAATGTCCTTTTTTGTAATCTTAGTCTAATTGGTTTGAAAAAGGGGTAAACTTACACCAAATACAAGTGTGAAAGAGATAAGTTCACTCAACAATCTTTTCACTTTTTTAGAGAGTTGGAAAAGAGATTAAACCAGACTTGTTGGGATTCCTCTAGGTATAGGTCATCATGCTTATGAGTAATAAATAAGATTCAAACGTAAAGTCATGTATTAGCTACAAGGGACTCCTGATCCCACATACAAAAATATCTTCATGGGCACCAAATGGAGCGGGGGATCTAACTAGGGTACCCATGTTTGGTAAGTCTCTACCATTCAATCACGAAACTTATAGTTGCAGATAGAAGGTTCAGTGTCTCTATTAAATGAGTTCATACCTAAGACATATGAGATGCAGTCATAGGATGATGCAAGTGTGCATAATGGATTGGTGACCTATCCTATATGATGGATGATGAAAATACCTATCGAAAGTTACGAATTGGAGACACAACACTAAAAACTACAAGAATACCTCGATAAAACCACCAAAACCAACTCCATCCACTATCGTATTAGTCCATTAGGCCAAAATATTAGACAAAACTATGTAAAGTGGGTAAATTTTTTCTATAAATAGTAAAAAAAACTAATTTTACGATACCATTTATATTTTTTACCCAAATATCCCAGAGGTGTAGGACAGTCAGTGACATAGTGTGTTGTTAAGGCACTCTGTGATGTTAAATTCACTGGTTTGAAACCTACGTGGAAAAAAAATCCATCCATGTTAAGGGTTGGTGTCGCTTAGGCTGGGTGTGATCCCCGAGTGATTTTGATGGCTTAGATTCCCCCGAGTCATGGTTTCTTAGCCATAGGCTAGTCCCATAGGTCACGAACAAAATAGAAAACAAAAAAAAAATATTTACCCAAATAGTGCATTTTGAACGAAATTGCCCCCGAATTTCAATTGTTGATTGTGGGAGCCATGAGCGACAAAATCAACAACTGTCTGGACCGAGTAATTCATGTTTCTCCTCTCTTTATTTCTAATGGGTTAAATTTTCAATTAGGTCTCGTTTTTTTATCATTTTAGGGCACAACTTAGAAACTAAGGTATATGCGAGCTATAGATCATCGGGTCGCATATACACATACCTGTACGAATGTTTGCAAAATAGCCAACGTATAAGCATCCCTATACGCAACTGTGTAAACTGTAGCTCTCATACATGCCTGTGGATAATGTTTTTAAAATGTTGCTAACTCAAAAAATGGTTTGAATCTTGCAGGATGGTGCTAGAGTGGGGAGAAAGAGAGCATGAAGAGGTGGATGTTGCAATGGAGAGAGATCTAGGGGCCCAGATGGACTTAAAAATATGTGGGATATACAAGTTTTGGGCTCTCAAAGGTTTGAGAACTCATGTGAGACTGCTTCAGCTTCTCATGAACTACCGGGATCTGGATATTGAGACCTTCAACCTTGATGGACAACCATTGAGGATTGAAGTTGAGGACATATACTTATCGACAAGATTGTCGCGTCAGGGTGAGGTGGTCAAACTAAAATCCTAAGGATCTAGGAGTGGAATGAACATAGAGGATTACATAGCCACTCATTGCATTGCAGGGACCAAGAAGGTAGGGAGTCAACTCTCGATCAGAGCGATCAACAATCTGAGTCTCAATATTTTTGTCCTAGTGTTGACACAGAACACAGGGTCGGCCTCTTTGCACCAGGAATCGAGGCCACTTATGTTCTATTCAGTGGATTTCTTGTGACCCATGGTTTATGACTGTTGCACCTCATTGTTGGTCAACATGAAGAGCCAGCTGACAGAATGCAAACTGGGTAGAAAGAGGAACTTTGGGTTTGTGTCTATCCTGTGTAGTTTTTTCTTCAAGCGGGTTCCAGGCTTGGGCCTTAGAGTTGAGATTGTTCTGCATGGACCTTGTGATCCAACCATGTCACGGTGGACCGAGGTGATGAGGCGGCAGGGGGTGGAAGGGTGCCAACACCCTACAACGATGAGTTTTCTTCTGGTGGATTCAGCAGGTGATGGATCTGGAGGACTACCCTTATGCAGGGATTGAATTTGGAGGAGATCCAGACATGTCATTACCACCAGGATCCACCTATGGAGACATAGGTATGTCAAAGTTTTTGAATATCTCATTTTTTTGTATTTTTGTATAAGACAAAAAAAATATTTTTGGATGATGTCAGGAACTAACTAAACATGTATGTGATGCAGATGTAGGTCCACGATGGCTGGACAGACCTCCACGACATCAGAGAAGGCACCAGGGGGATGAGCCAGCTGAAGGGGACACTGAAAGAGTGCTTCAAAACGTGCAGGGTAACCTGTCTCATTTGACGTTGTTATCGGACAAATCGGTAGGTGCGAAAACTAACAGATCTTCCTAGATCCACCTGGATCTAGAACAAAACAGGATAGGACACGACTCTTTCCCTAAGTTGTATTCATTGAATCTACTAAAGAAAAGGAATAAGTGACATACCTTGATATCGCTTCCTTAGGTCTCTGTTGTTCCCGCTTCACTCCGGTTCTCTCGTGAAGTCAAGTCCAAGACAACACAAACCAACCAAAGTGAAGATAGTAAAGCATATTCAATGTCAATTTATGCATATGATCAAGGAGTTACACAATAAAGTAAGAGTGACTTTATGGGAAAGGGACATGTCATTGTATCATATTAATTGAAAGTAGAAGACACAACCTGATCGCCTTGATGTCGCAAGATTCGTTTCAGTGACCCTTGGTTCCAACACACACACCTTCTCTGCACTTGCATGAAGAAAATCAAATTCCTCTTGATAGACCAAATAGAGTCTTCAAGCTTCTATCCAAGAAGGGTTCTTCACACAATTCTTTCACCAATTCTTCATTCAATCTTGCTTAACCTTTTCCATGAGAAACCTTTCAATATATAGGAGAATGAGAGATGGTTAAATGGATGAGGATGATCCCATCAAATCTGAGAAGTCAGTAAAATGACAACCATGCGAATGCCAACTCATTTTCTAGAAGATTCCCTTCTAGAACCCTCGAGACCTCTTCTCCTTTCCAAGCATAAAAATAGGTTCACACCCTATATATGGAGAAAACTGCGAGAAGTTCACACCCTAAGTGTGGGTGGCCTGCAAGAATGAAGGATTCTCTCACCCTAGACCATAGGCAACCTACGAACTCATCTTAAAAATATGTTTTTGGAAGAAGACAGGAGCCACTTTTCTCAGGCAAAAAGTCCTTGTTGGGAGCCTGAATACATCACTGTTGAGACATCACCCAAGTGACCAAAATCATGTGTAACTGAATTCCCCCCAAAGTATGAGGCTAGAATCTGTGACAACCGAAATACTTTGTAAACTGCGTGTGTGTGTCAAAAACTAGGAGTGCACCTAATCGGAAACCTGCAAACAACCAAGCATCTGCAGAATATAATACCAATTTTGAGGTAGGCATTCCCATACTCAGATCATAAATGAATAAAATCATAAATGTAGGTCATGGCCACCAATTATACACCATGGATCCATGCCATCGAAATGCTACATATCCACCAGGAATACACTGTGGATCTATGTGAAAAGACTTGAATTCAGACGACATAGCCGCATGACATACAAAGTGGATCTATGAACCATCACAAATTAGACATACTCCATCGAAGCCTGGATCAACAAGATGAGACCCAGGGTCTTTAATCCTATCACCGAAAAGTACGAATCTAGCCATGCGATTACATGTGCTAAAGTCGAACATGGTAGAAACCACTTGATTACTAGTCATTGATGAAACCGTTAACAAGTGCGAGGGAAATCACCATTAATGTCAATGACTCCCAAGGTACACTAGTACAATCCGATGAATGTGAATAAATGAGCTGAGGTCAAACACTCGACGGAACCTCCCGATCAGGGGTCAATAATGAAAACCCATTGTCGAAAGCGAGGAAACCTTCCATTGAGGCATGCAAGTTCCAAGGTACCAGATAATTTCTAAGTCTTGTTTTCAGATAATGAGTTGGAGTCGATGAAACAAGACTCGTCACAGGAGGGCCTTGATGTATCCCCCATCAATGACACAAAATAAGTAACAGATTTTGAAGGTGAAACATAGTATGAATATAGGTTGAAATGGACATAACGAAGGCTGACATGGTAAGAATGGACAACTACATATGGCCGACTCAATAGAGGACTTGGATGAACTTTTCTTGAACATATGAATGAAACAACCAAGGACTTGGAAACACTGACTCAGAGATGACCCAATATATGACCTTGTAGCAAGTCGAATGAGAGGCAAATGGATTTCCCAAACCGGATTCAAATGATGAATAGTGCATGTCATGTTCAAGAGCGATGCTTACTGCCATTAATATGAATAAAAAAACACATCCCTTTCCCAAAATTTTCCCCACCATTTCTGGCGAGTACCTCTTTACTTTTACGCAAGCTTGAGGAGGATAACATATGCTTTTTAATTTAAGCTCATCCTTCGGCCGAGTCCCTCGGAGTATGTTTAACGAACCCTAAGAAGGAGTGGTTTGGTCCCATTGCGGGTCTTTCGATGTTTGTTTAACGAGTCCAAAGATAGAAAACTCGGGGGTTTTTCATGTTTTGAGAGTCTGAAAAATACTTAAAGAGAACTCTCTCAGTTCCTTTTTCGTAAAATAGTTCGACAAGATCGAAAAAGTGATAAACTATTGCCCATTGAACATTTTGTTCAGATACTTTTACGAGTCTAGTTCATTTGACTAAAGCATAAGTAAATTTCGCCAATTTTAATTGACTAAATATATGTAAAGTATACCCAATTCAATTAACTAAAACACATTACCCAGATGGGGTGTCATCTGCCTGATAGTGGACATGAGGGAGGTGGGTGGGCAACTGACTTTGGAAGGCCACATTCCCCGCACTATGGTCGTCACTCCCCGCGATATAATGTATCACATTTACACTCCGCTGCTCATCTTCTCTGGCAATTACACGCTCCAGGTGCTTCAACCTGTCATTTCCCCTGTCGCAGTAATGACAATGGATTTTGCGAGAAGCATGTCATGTCACTTCCTCTGGCTTCTTTACACTGATCCAGGGATTTTTTCCCTCCATTTCCATCCATAATCCATAGCTTCTTATGTGCATTTCATCTGTTTCATTTATCCACTCAACTCTCCCTCTTCGCTACTGATTTCATATTTGCAAGTTGTATTCCTCCACCTCCCCCTCTCGGTTATGTTGAGGATGTTCGGAAAGCCAAAAATGGGTCCAACCTGGTATCAAAATTACAGGAGAACAACTCATCGAAACCTTGACCAACAACAAACCTTGCCCAATTCGTCTTCTCCTCCCTCCCCCCATCCTGCTCTGGCCTACATGGACTCGCTCCTTTGTCTTATCCCGAGGCCTGTCAAGTGGAATGGTTTGAAAACCAGGGTAATTCTATGGGCTTTGCGCCTCGAACCATCTCGGACATGCCTTCCACCTCTCGTCCCTCTAGCTCTCCTACGATTTCTCGAGTTTCTTTCCAACCTAGTGCCACCTCCATCCCCTCGACGACGAACCCCTCTCAGCCCCATCCACCCATTTGTTGCGCATGTGGAGACTACTTTCGACTCCTGACATCAATGGATATTTTGCAGGGATTGGTTTTCGAAGTCTAGCATGACATGGTGGATTTATTATTCATTACTGAGCTCAAGGATCGACGCGAAGAACGGTTGGAGGCTCTGTTATATGCTCTTCTCAACCACTCTCTGGCTCCTTCAACTACATCGACAACAAGGGATCTGGCGACAAGCGACACATGGAAGATTGATTACCCGACTCCAGACTCAAAATGAAGCCTTTGTTTTCAGGTTCTTGTTTTAGGATTCTGCTAATGGAAAGATTTTACTTAATTTTTGTCATATCCATGTGTGGCACCGAGGCTTATAGACATCATAAAGTGCATAAGAAGTTGTGTTTTGGTTATTGCAAGTATTTAAATTCTAGGAACTGGCTTATTTTGAACTATTGGTTTCCCATTTGGGAAATGTAGACCAACATATTCTATTCTCTGACAGACAGTTATGTATATTATGGATTTGAAAGGTAACTTATAATACAAAACATTACGTACAAATTATTATCTTTTAACTAAAACACATGTAAAATAGCACAACCACATTAGTAAAGTGGTTGATATAAGTTGACAGGCACCATTCTAGTATATTAACATAATTTTTTCTAAAATTTAATAAATTTAAAATTCAACAAAATAGTAGATGGTCGACTCAGTATTGAACTTCCCTTGAACATATATCATGAACTAATGGTGACTTGGAAACATGACTCAAGAGCTGGATGAATATAGTGCAACAATGCAAGAGGCACTGAAGAACTCTCCATGATGACTATAAGAGTAACCAACCATAGGAGTATATATGACTCATCATACTAGTATGACTCCTAGGAAAGATAAAACCCAACTGTGAGATCATGACTCAAACATGTTCCATGTTCAAGGGCGACTTGACTAACTTTTCCATTTCTAGAATAGATCAATGATAAAAAACCCCTACACTTTTTCTTTTTACTTTTTTTTTGGTGTCTGGTGTCTGTTTCATGATTTAATAAGCACAAAAGAGAGATAAAAGTGTGTTTGGTAGTGTCTTTTTCATTCATTTTTAACGATCCCAAAAAATGGTTAAAAGTATACCCGCGGTGATGTCTTTTTTGTGTCTTTTAGCAAGTTCCAAAAAGAGGTAAAAGTGTACTCAAAAGTGTTTATTTTGTGTCTTTTTATGAGTCCGAAAAAGAGATAAGAGTGTACTTGTCTAGAGAGAATGAGTGGATTAACAAAATGCTCTTATGTTCCAAGCGCATGGAATCAACCGAAGAAAAATGAATGCAAATGGTACTGGCGAGTGAGGTCCACTCTTAGCATTTTTTCTCTCCATGTGTAGATGGATGAAAAATGAAGGCCAAATAATGCAAGAGGAGGACAGTCAAAGGTTACGACAATAGTGGTAAGTGGGATTTGGAAAAATATAAGTGTAGCGGTGGGGTGCATGATGAAAGCAACAAATTTTTTCGGTGACCATTAAGAAACATAAAAATGCCAGGAACCCCCACATGATGTGGTCAAAATATATATGAAGAGAGGAGAATGAGGCTCAACATCAAGTCATGGTGGGATATAGGAGGGTTCTTGAGCCTACAAGAAGTCACAACATGAGAACCAAATGGAAATATGGGTGCTAACTAGGGCACCCATGGAAGGTAGGCATTATTGAACAAGTTACAACATTCAAAAAAGAGTGGCTAATGATGCAACCTAACAGGATCAAACCTAAGGCATTGCAACAACAAAATTGATGGTTAATAATGAAAATAATGGATGCAGGGAAAAACATATCCCTATATGATATTTTTAAGAACACGTACATCAAGTTCAAAGGAAGTCACCATTTCCGTAAAAAAAATACTATTATCCTTTCAACACATGTAAACTAGATTCCATTGTCAATTTTAATTAAAAATGGTATAAAATGAAAATAATCCCATTAAAAATTAAATAAATGGAAATCACTTTCTTGGTCCCAATGTGAAAAAGGATTGTTTATCACCCGAAGTTTTATAAAAGAAAACTTATTGATGTGGTCGCAACAACCCCCATTTAATTTTGATTGTAAAAGTGAAAGGAAAGGGGTCCACTACTAAAATTTCAATCATATTTCCTAATCCTCTACTGCTTGAGCCTAATGTTATTTCTTTGCCTACCTTGAGGGAGATAGGGTTTTGATCTTTATTGATGATTGTTTTGATGGAGGTTCATTATCTCTATTGATCTTACGATTTCAAATGTCTTCATGACTTTTATTTCACCTATGTTGTTTCATCAACATTTGTGTGATGGAATTGACACATTATATTCATACCTCTTACAGATTCCAAAGTGCTTGATGATATTATGTGGTTGTAGGGTTTGATGATCTAGTTCATTTATTGAATGAGTTTGATGTTGGTTATTAACCATTTTTCTGAATTACTTATTCAAAGTTTGCATATTATTGTTATCCTGTGGTGCCTAACATCTTCATCCTTATGCTCTCATGTAATGGAAAAATCTTAACTTGAATGATAAGGTCACTAATCCTTTTTATGCATTGGAGATCAATTACATGCAACCATCATAATAGTTATTTAATCCAGATCATAGATGATTTACTTCGATAAACCTCTTCTCTTCATGTTATTCATTTTGAGTATTTATTCTTAAGTTTGTTTAAAGGAAAGGAAATATAAAATTTATCATGTATTGGTGAGAAATATACTGCAAGGCATGATGTTGTAGTAGTTTCTAGGTATTCTTCTTCTACGGAAGATATTGAGACAATGGGTTGCTTCTTAGAATCCCATGAGATAAAAATTGTTCCTAAATGGAAAGCATATCCCGAAGTTCTTTTACTATCATCAATGTTGCTAGCAAGTCATTGTCTGTTGATCTTGTAAGTGTGTTTTCTTCAAAATTTGTGTACCATAATCCATAATTAGTTGTACCTGGAATATACCTTAAATTACTTTTCCAACTTTCTAGTTAGAGTCCTTGAGAGACTCCATAAATCTGGAAATCAAACTAGCTGCATACATAACATCAAGTATTGTTGCAATAAGGTACATGAGGCTACCTACAAGCCTCTTATATAGAATAGAATCAACTACTGGTCCTTCATCCTACTAATCAATTGTATTCCTATTGCAATAGGTTTTTATATTCGTTTGCATTTGTCCATCCTAAACCTATTTAAAATATTCGTAGCATACTTTTGTTGATATATCAAAATTCCTTGAGAAAATTTCTCAACTTCAATTCCCAAAAAATACTTCATGAGACCAAGATCAATCATCTCAAACTCTCTTTTCATGGCAACTTTAAAATTATCTAACATCAAATTTCTAGTCTATATCATATCATCAACATAAAGACAAACTATGAGAATTTTATCTTGTTGATCTGATTTGGTATAAAGGGTTAGCTCATTACTGCTCCTGCTAAACCCATTTTTGAGAAAATATGAGTCAATTCGATTGTACCAAGCTCTCGGAGCTTGCTTCAAGCCATACAAGGCTTTCTTCATCTTGTACACTTTGTACTCTTGGAATTTTACTTCAAATCATGGTGGTTGATTTACATACACCTCTTCTTCTAAAATGTCATTTAAAAAGGATGACTTTACATCTACCTATAAAACTTACCATTTGTTATGGTATGCAATGGATAACATGGATCTAATAGTATCTAACCTTTCTACTGGAGCAAAGGTTTCACAATAGTAAATACCGGGTTGATGAAAAAGCCTTTTGGAAACTAGCCTTGCCTTATGTTTCTCTATCTTTCCTTTCTCATTCAATTTTTTCTTGTAAACTCCCTTAACACCAATGTTGGTTTTATCTGCTGGAGATCAACAAGATCGCATGTCTTGTTCCTTTCAATGGCTTCAATCTCTTCATTCATGTCCTATACCCAATGATATTCTTTCATTGCCTCTTCAAAATAAGTCGTTTGACAAGATAATAAGAAAAAGTGAGTGTGTTGATCCAAGTCATCATATTGCTCACGGATTTCCCTCAAGATCCTTGTTCTCTAATTTCTCATAGGACCTACTGAATCACTATTGTAACAATAACTATTTTCAATCTGTTCTTCTTATCTTTGCACCTATAACTTTGGAAGTCTTGGCAGAGGTATTTGTTTCCTAAACTTTCCACATGTTCATCTATTTCGAGAAATGGATTTCGACTTTCCATTGTTTCATTTTCTTTCTCTCTCCAATATTCATCCTCCAAGAATTTTACATCTCATCTCACCACAAATTTCCTTTTGATTGGGTTATATAGTATGTAGGCTTTGGACTATTCACTATACCCAATGATGCACTTTTCACTCTTCTTGTCAAGTTTTCTTCTGATCTCCTCTGGGACGTGTGCATAGGAAATATAACAATTTTTTTTAAGTTAGAGACACTTGAATTCTTTCCACTCCATGCTTCTTGAGACACTTTACCGTTCAAACTTTTTGTTGGATATGTTTTCAGTATATAAACTGAACAAGAAACAACTTCAGCCCAAAAATCATTGGATAGATTTTTAGCTTTGATCATGCTCCTTCCCATGTTCATGATGGTCTGATTTTTCCTTTCATCCACTCCATTATGGAGTATATTTAGTGGTGAAGTTCCTTTTAATTCCCCTTTGTCTAAAAGAATATGCAAAATTCCTTTGATTCATGCTCTCCTCCTCCATCTAACCTAAGAACTTTGACATATTTTCCATTCTTTTTTATGCTATAGTTTTGAATTTTTTCATCTTTGTGAATGTTTCAGATTTGTTTTTGAGGAAGTATACCCAAACTTTCCTGCTAAAATCATCAATAAACATTAGTAAATAAAAAATTCCACCAATGGATTGAGTTTACATGGGTCCACATAAGTCTGTGTGAACTAGTTATAGATTCTCTTTGGCTTTGAAAGAGGTTCCTGGAAAGCTATCTCTTGGATGTTTTCCAAGGATGCAACTTTCACAGGGTATGGTTTTTTCATTCATTATAGGAATTACCTTAACCATTTATTGTTTTTGTAAGAGACTGATAATTCTATAAGGTAGGTGAACATACCTAAGATGCCACAACCAAGTCTCATCTATGCTTGATATATTTTGTGCATATCATCGTGACAAATTTACACTTCTCAGATTCAATGGAAACATTATGTTCTTGGTCATTTGAACCTTTGATATAAGTTTTATATTAGGTGTCTTATCTAATATTATGCATGTGGAGCCCTTGAATATGACATCATAACCATTTTGACTCAATTGTCTTATACTTATTAGGTTATGTCTAAGATTAGGTACATAGAAGACATCAAGAATGTATTTCTTCAAATCTTGTTTGGTTAAGATTAACACAACATCTTTACCTAAGTCCTTGACTTGGTACTCATATCCTAAAGTAATTTCTAATTTAATAGAGATATCAATGCTAGAAAACATATATGTTACCTATCATATGATTTTTGCAACCACTATCCAACAACCAAAGATCCTTGTTGTGATATTATTCAATGATTTGGCATGAAAGGAACATTGCCTTAGAGATTCCTTCTTCAGATTTAGAGACATTATATCTTCCCTTGTTCATATCTAATTTTTTCCTGTTTCACTCACTTTCATAATGACCATACTTTTTACAGCAGTAACATGGGACTTGGGATTTTGCTGTCCATTTTCTACCTCTCCCCCTCTGATTATGAGATTTTTAGTTTGATCTGATTGTCTTGATTGTTATGGTGTTGTTCTTTCTTCTGATTGATGATTACCTCTGCCTCTTTGACCTCTACCTCTATTTATTTTTTCTCTACCAAAAATCTCGGGATTATGTTACAGTCGACTTCCAATTCGGGTTACCAGTTGACTACTGGTCGATCCATCATTTGGTCTCTAGTTGATCATCTCATGCCCACACTTCAACCTCTTGTCAATTGAATTTTCATCGATATCTTCGAATTCTACTTTACCCGATCGAATCCCTCGACCTTCAACTTGTTGTCGATCCACCTCAACCTTTGACTGCCATTCGATCTACCTCAACTAGACTTTCATTGCAAAGAATATAACAACCCAACATTCTCCCACTTGTTGTCTTCTTTGTTGAAACAAGAGATTCCTAAACATTCATTCACAAACCCAGGGCAACAATGCCCATTACCTCTCTGCACCAAGAGAACTTCACATCACTCACAAACTTGTTCAATGAGTCTGTTATGTTTTCCAACGCGTCTACTTTCTCTAGTAGCACCTTGTTACTTTCCACCATATCTCTTATGAAATGGTAGTGTAAATAAATGTGATTAGTCTTCAATGTAAATCAATGTAAATCAATGTGATCAATGGTAGGGTTCTTTGCTAGAAATATTTTGCTTTGACTATCACAACTCACCTTCATATCTCTCTGCTCAAGCCTAATTCCTGAACACAATCTTTGAATCCATACTACTTCTTTTCTTCCATGAGTAGCTACCATGTATTCAACTTCTGTTGTTGACAAGGCTACAAATGCTTATCGCTTACTCATCCAACATAATTCTCCAGCAAACATCTTCAAGACATATTCGTTGGTCGACCTCCGTCGATCTAGATATTTAGCCCAGTCAACATCAACAAATCCATGTACATATACTTTACCACTATCACCTCCAGGTTTTCCTTGGTATCATATAGCATAGTCCTTCATGCCACACAAATACCCAAATAATATCTTAATGGTTGTCCAGTGCTTCTTTTGAAGTGTCGACATGTACCTTCTCAACACTCCCATTGGATGGTAAATGTCTAGTCGAGTGCAGAACATCACATGAATTAGACTACCAACAACACTTTCATGGGGAACAAGTGTCATGTCCTCTATTTCTTCTTGCATCTATGGACACTGTTCAACAGTAAGCCTTGCTCCCATTGGAATTGGCACCTTCATCGGTTTGTAATATTTCATGTTGAATTGTTTCAAAACTGTTTCAATATAGTTTTTATGATTCAACGAGAGATTTCTAGCGGCTCGATCTCTCTTAATCTCCATTCCCAAAATGAAGTTAGTTGCATCGAGATCCTTCATGTCGAACTTGGAGGATAGCTTCTTCTTCACCTCCTTTATTGCGTCCATGTTGCTTCCAATCCTCAACATGTCATCGACATACAAAGCTACATATATGAAACACCCACCTTCTTCCTTGGAATATATGTAGTGATCAACTTTGATTCTCACAAATCCCAAACTAGGATGTAATTTTCAAACTTCTGGTACCACGTCCTTGGAGATTCCTTTAGACCATAAAGGGATCTTTTGAGTTTTCACACCAAATCTTTCTTTCCCTTTACTACAAATCCTTCAGGATGTTTCATGTAGATTTCTTCTTCTAGTTCCCCATGTAGGAACGTTGTCTTCACATCCATATGTTCTATCTCCAGATCGAATGTTGCATCTGGATACATTAGTACTCTAATGGAAGTTGGATTTTCAACAAGGGATAAAATCTCACGGAATTCGACTCCTTCGACTTGGGAATAACCTTTTTCTACCATTTGAGCTTTGAACTTCTCTACTTGTCCCGCGACATTCATCTTCTTCTTGAAAAACCACTTTCTACCAACGGGCTTCCTTCCACTAGGTAAATTGACTAAATCCCATGTCTCACTCTTGGACAAGGATTCCATCTCTTCGACCATGGTGTCCTTCGATAGTTTACCCTCTGCCAAGTTGATTTCCTCACTGGCCGATTTGAGCTAATCATTGATGGAAGTTAGAACAAATGCAGAACGAAATTCGGGAAGACTATACCTCTCAACATGTTTCTTTATTCTTTCTGACCTTTTTATCACCAGAGTCATTTGTTCCACCTCTTCCTCAGATTCAATCGACTCATCTGAATCATCTTCTTCATTCCTCAGTTCAAACCGCACTGTATTAGGATTATTCTCTGTCTAAACAACTTCCTCAGGCTTGGATTTACCTCTGAACTCTGTGAATACCACATCTTGAATGCACACTATTCTCCTTGATGCAAGATCCTAGAACTTGAATCCTTTCATCACTTCTTTATATCTGATGAAAATACATTTGATTTCTTTCTTGTCCAACCTGCTCCTTTTTTCCTTGGGAACATGCACAAATGCATCATAGCCAAACACTTTGAAGTGTTCCACCGAAGGATTCTTACTAGACCATACCTCATTTAGAGTTGTGTCGACTAGCACCGATGAAGAGACATATTTACCAGATATCTTGCAGTCTCAACCACCTCCACCCAAAATCCTTGTGTATGCCCAACACTACTAAGCATGCTCCTTGCCTTATCCATCAACATTTTGTTCATTCTCTCGACAACTCCATTTGTTTGTGGGGTATATGGTCTGGTATTTTGGCATGCTATGACACACTGCTTACAGAACTGATCAAATTCCTTTCCACCAAATGCACCACCATTGCCAATCCTTGACACTGTAATACTCTTCTTTGTATGGTTTTCCAAAAGAGCTTTACACTTCTTAAATATCTCGAAAACCTATGATTTCTTCCTCAGGAAATATATCCATGTATTCTTGGAAAAATCATCTATGAAGGAGACATAATACAAGGATCCACCAATTAAAGGAACTATAACCGGGCCAAACACATCAATATGCACCAGTTCTAGAATCCCATTTTCCCTTGTCGCTCCATATGGGAACCTCACCCGACTTTGTTTTCCATAGATGGAATGTTAAAAAAATTCAACTTCTAAATCACATTCAGGAAAACCTTCGACCATACATTTTCTTTGCATAGCTCGAAGTCCTTTTTTTTAATGTGTCCCATCCTCTTGTGCCATAACCTGGTTGGTTCGATCTCATTGTATCTTATCGAGGAAGTTTGAATTGAATTGGCTCAAGTCGAGTTGAGTTGTGTCAAAACATATTTGATTCGAGTCGTAGTCGAGTCAATTTCATCAGCAACAATGTTGTTTCATCTAGTCGAGTCGACATTCCCTAAAAACTTGTACAGGGTACCAATCTGAACTCCTTTCTTTAACATCATCACACATCTGACCATCTTGCACGAATCCTTTTGAAATAGAGTATGCACAACTACATCACTCATCTTGCTAACAGATATCAGGTTTATTTCCAAACCCGGAATGTGTAGCACACCTGGAAGGGTTCTTTTCCTCTCATCCTGAAGTGTCAGTTGGACTCTTCCTCATCCAAAAATTTTGGTTTTTGAGTTGTCCCCAAAGAACACATCACCCCCATCATATCATGCATATTCACAGAACCATTCCTTATGTGGTGTCATATGATAGGATGTTCCTGAGTCAATCAACCAAACATCTTGATCCAACTATGTACTGGTTGATGCTAGATACACATCACCTCCCTTGTTCAAGGTAGTATTTCTCTCAGTCGTTTGCTTCTTGTCAGATCCATCAATGAATTTTGTTTCCTTCGACATATAGTCCTTTTTATAATGCCCAACTTTACCACATTTCCATCATCTTTGCGTCGACTGAATAAGGTATATAGATCTACTCTTCAACTTTAACTTTCTACTAGAGAATTTGCCTTTATCTTTGTGTATTGGTCGACCTCTCACTACTATAGCATCTTTGGTTGATACTTCCATGATCTTCCTTCACGTTTCTTTCAAAAACAAAGAAACAATCATGTCCTCTAGCACTAGTGTGGTTGTATTACTCCCAATAGCCACAACTAAGCTATCTCGGGAGTATGTAAAATAAAATAATAGGATGGTACACTTCTCCTCATCTGTGATCTTAATATCCACATATAATAACTTGCTTAACACATTATTAAACACATTTAAATTATCAGTCATCGAATTTCCATCACTCATCCTCAAAATATATAGTTTCTTTCTTAGGAACAACTTATTTACCAAAGATTTTGATTGGCATAATCTTCCCAGCTTGTCCCACAGTTTCTTGGCCGAATATTCACCTGATACATTCACCAACACCGAATCTTCAAGACAAAGCCGAAACACACTTCTTTCTCTTCTTTCAAGTTTCTCCCTTTCTTCCGTTGACAAGCCTATTGGATAGATACCTGGACAGATCATTTTCCATGGTTCTTGATCCATAAGAAGATCGTCCATTTTAAGCTTCCAAAGCTAAAAATTATGGCCATTGAATTTTTCTATCTCTATTCTGGAACTACTCGCCATTATTTACCACGATCTTTAACACAATTTATGACTTACGACTCTTACTGTACCTAGGGTTTAGTTCTCATATTCAAGATTGGAAAATCAAGATCTGATATAATTACCAAAGCATAGCACCGCTCTGATCACTCACTTGTCAAGGAAAAGCTAAGCTCTAATACCACATGTCAGGAAATGAAAGACACTTCCATACTAATCCTATCAGAAGAGAAGAAAAATTTAATCAAGAATGCAAATGAAACAAGCAATCACACAGTACACCAAGATTTTACCCTGGAACCCTTAACCGAGAGAAACCAAAATTACTTTGAGCGTTCTTCTCTCTTGTTGTCTTATTCAATCAAAATAAAAGGTTACATGTCTAACCTTGGTCTACACCTAAGTCACAATCGACATTATACCCTCTTGCTTGTGCAAGAACAACCTTGTAGCCTATTCGTCTTACATATGCATGACCAAAAACCTACAATTACACATGCATTAACCTGCATAAGTGCATTCTACAATTACATCATTAGCTTTTACGACCTTACAACACACCTCTTTATAGGATTTACAACAGGAAAAACCCTAAATATCGGCACCCAAAAATGGTTACAAATCTATGCATATCATTGACTACAAATCCCACAAATCTCGGGATTCTATTACAATCGACTTCCAAGTCGGGTTACCAGTTGGTCCTTCATTTGGTCTCTAGTCGAGTGTCTCACACCCGCACTTCGACCTCTTGTCTGTTGATTTATCATCGATATCTTCGACTTCAACTTTACTCGGTTGAATCCCTCGACCTTTGACTTTCTTTTCATCCACCTTGAACTTCGACCATTAGTCGATCTACCTCGACTAGACTTTCACTACAAAGGATATAACAACCCAACATTCCTCTTCCTCTTTGACCTCTACCTTTGTTTCTTTTTCCTCTACCTTCACTAATGAATTCCTGAGTCTTGAAGGCATGCTATAAAAAATCCTCTCCCACATTGATTCTTGATTCATGGGACAAGAGAGGACCCATCGGTTCTTCTACTATCAGTTTGGACACGTATTTGGATTCTTTTATGGAAATTCCAACCATTTCAAACTTCTTAGGAAAGATTATGAGAACTTTTTCAACAATTTTTTGATATTGAATCTTCTCTCCATGATTCTTGAGCTGATTCACAACTCCCATCACTCTTAGCATGAACTAGTCAATGATATCTACCTCCTTCATCTTCAAGGTTTCAAACTCTCTCCTTAGGGTTTGAAGCTTCATCATCTTTAATTTTTCATTAACCTAGTATGCTAAATCCAGGATATGCCATGCTTTCTTTTCACTATATGATCATGTTGTCTTGGTAAAAATTGAGTCATTCATTGAAATATAGATTAAATTCTTGGCCTTCTTCTCCTTTTTCCTTTGTTCTAAAAGTTGATTTATTTGGGCATTAGTCATGGCTTGTAGAGTTGTTTGGTCAGGCTCTGAGAAGCCATTGTCCACTGATTCCCAACAATACTGGACTTGTAGGAAGGTTTTCATCCTTAGAGACCAGAGCTCATAATTCTTGCCAACAAGAATTGGTCCCTATGTTTTCCTTGGGTTACTTGTATAAGTCATTTAAATATCTCATAATTCCAAGAGAATAATTTGGTTTTGGTTCTCTAGATTTGGGCTGATTGAAAGGGTTTAATACTCTACCTTTTATAAAGGAAAATTTGGATAGAGTCCCTTAATTTTTTTAATTTTTTTTATCTAGGAGCTCTAAGAACATTGCATCCACATTCAATCTCTTCCCCAAGGGTTTTAATTTATAGATTAGAACCATGGTGGTTGTAGATAATATTTATTTGTTTGCAACTAGAATACCTCATACTCACACTAGCTCTTGCAGAAAAATCTAGCTGTGGGAATTGAAATATAACCTTCTTTGGTCTCGTTCTAGAAAAAACTATCCTCTTCAATGGTGGATTTGGTAGCCTATGGAGCAAACAACCACAACAGTTCATAAGGCACTTAATATTTTACTCAACCCTTCTTTGTCTTATTACAAGTTGAACAAACCAACTCTTTGTTCTCTCCAAACGATATATCTACTCTCTACTGTGTGAAGAGTCTTATGAACATGCTCTGATACCATGTTAAAATCTATGGAGAGACATGTATTACATAATACTAAAAGAACTAAGGCTTAGATTTCCCTTCTCATCATTAGCATAAGTTTATATATATTAGAATAACAGATTATGATGATGTCAACCACTAAAACAATTCTGACTAACAGACATAATTCTAACTAACTAACATAATTATAATTAACTAACACAACTTGGTCAAACAGAAGGGAGATTACATACTTTAACAAAAAGGCTAGAGGAAAGTAAGGAAAAAATAAGAATGTTTCCATATAAAATTATGAAATTGGAAATGGATCAAAACCCATGATATGAGGAATTAAGGAAAGAGATTTTATTTGAGCCATTTGTTGGTTTTGCTGGAATTGATTTAAAACTCTAAACTATGGAAGAAGAAACTATTTTGCAGGTCATGGAACAAGAAAGGAAACATGTCTTAGGCCACATATTGTCAAACATTTGAAGCAAGAAGAATACCCTTAGTTGGAAACAATTTGTTAACAATTAATGATATTATTCAATGCGTTTTAATGCTTCCAATCCCATTTATCCACTCCTATGGGTGTATCAATCTTCATCATTCATTGTAGTAAATGCTCTTCCCCTACACCTGTCCCAATAGAAGCGATGCAAAAAAGGAGTGATAATTTATAGACACCATAAAATATGTAATAGGCTAATTACCTATTGTTGACTACAACCACAACTATTCCTTGACTTGTCCTTACATTACACCTTCTACGTTTTTTACTTTTTTCATTAACTATCGTCACAATTTGACAATGTGGTTGTTGGAGAAACAACAATTTTGCATTGCTTAAATCATGTTTTTGAATGCATAAATCAATTTAGAGCCCTCAAAAACACCAAAGCAATTTCAACTGTCCTTCTAAATTTCAGACCAGATTTTGAGAAAAACTTGTGTGAAAAATATACCAAAGGTTTACACTATGTTCATTGAAATATCTTTAACTCAGAACTAACCATGGAAATGTAAAAATTTAAGCAAATTATTGGAATATATTATTTATTATCATTGATATTGCCAAAAAAAAAAAAAAAAAA
>SNQJ01S0156884.1:43934-54740 GCA_010110895.2 Picea sitchensis
AAGAGAGGAAAGAACTCCTTGAGTACTGGAGCTGAAAGAAGAGTCCACTAAGGGACTTTTGCTGGGTTGCTGAACACCCATAAGGAATCAGTGAGAAGGTCGCTTGAGCAGAAGGATAACCAAGAAGGTATCCATTCCGTTCTCCATCTGACGGAGAAGAAGAACAAAATCCCCCAAGGGGTCTGAGTGGTTGCAGAAGCTCAGAAGAGATAGCATGCTGTGTGCATGTAAAGACTCTGCAGGAGAGCAGACGTCTGAATCCTTTAAGGATCCAAGACGGACAATCTCAGAAGGAGTAGCGTTGTGGAGAACACGCAGTGGGCTCGGGGTTGTGGAGCTCGTAGAGGAACAGACAGAGGTCGAGGCCTTTGGAAATTTGAATTCCTTCCAAGTCTGGGAAGAAGGTGCGAAGGAGCTCAGGAAGGAGCAACATCGGCCGTTGGATTAGCCGATAGAATCTAGACCGTTGGGTTTCAAGTCCAAGGAGCATCCAGAGGAGTGCACAAGGAGAACAGATCTGAGTCGTCAGATCTGGGGTAGATACCCGACAGCCATCGGATCTGCAGGAAGTTGCATGAAGGTTAAGCCTTTGTGAACAGCAGGGGATAAATCCCGATGAGGATCTGGACCGTTCGTTGGGAGCGGACACGTGTCATGAGATTACCCACATCGGGACTCGAGTATCGAAGGTTGGAAGAGGAAGCCATTCGACTTCACGAGCAGCGAAATGGCGAGAGGATCATAGCCGTCCATTTGAGGAGGACAGGTGGCAGAGATCAGAAGATCTCGTGAACTCGAGAGTTCACAGGGTAAAATCCCAAGTGTTGGCATCCCAAGTCACGAAGTCACGAGGTCACGAAGTCATGAGGTGGCGAGAGGATTGTGACCGTCCATATGAGGAGTACAGGTGGCAGAGATCAAGAGATCTGGTGAACTCGGAAGCTCGTGAGTGGAAGAGCCGAGGATTTGGTGTTAAAAGTCACGAGGCGCGAGGTCGCGAAGTGGCGAAATGGCGAGAAGATCAGGACCATCCATCTAGGAAGGACGCGTGGCAGAGATCGGAGAGATCTTGCAAACTCGGGGGTTTGCAGGATAAAGGGCCAAATATTGGTTGCTCAAAGTTGCGAGGGAGCAAAGTGGCGAGAGGATCGTAGCCATCCATCTGAGGAGGATAGGTGGCGAGAGATCGAGAGATCTCGCGAACTTGGAAGTTCGCAGGTTGAGAGCCCAAACATTGGGTATTCAAATTCGCGAGGTCACGAGGCGCGAGAAGGAGATATCCGTTGGATCCAGATCATAGGAGGACCGTTGGATCTGTAGGTGGGATCGTGTATCGGGACGTCGCAAGAAAAGGTCTGAGAATTTGACCACGGGGATCGCGAGGTTGCGAGATAGCGATATCCCGACAGCTGGAACAGTGTGGGCCATAGCGGAGCGCGAGTGGAATACAGGCGACAAAAAGGATTCACGAGTCGCGAAGTGCCGAGGAGCCGAGTCTCGTGTGGATGCCGAGTTGCGAAGTGCCAAGGAGCCGATATTCTTGTGGGTGCATGGCAGAGCATAAGGTGGGACCGCGCATCTCAAGGACTCGTGGACTAGGAGGTTGGAAACTCAACGGTCCAACCGGCGAGGTCACGAGGTTGCGAGGTCGCGAATTCATGAGAGGCACTAACATTAAGCCTAGCCCATGGTTGCATGTGGAAGGAGTTATACTTGTATCGTCAGATCGAGTATTGCAAGATTTGAAAGGAAATTTTGGAGGTTTTGAGTCACGAACTCGCTAGTGAGCGAGATTTAGCTGATCTCCCGGTGGTAAAGGGGAGACCTCGAAACAGATTGTTGTGGGTGCAGATCTCCCAATTGGGAGATAGAAGAACCTTCGAGTTCTTCGGGCCGAGAAGAAGAAAGTCTTATGAGAGAGGATGTGCCCTGGGTGGCGCACCCCTGCATCAGGTGGTATCAGAGCTTATTACTTGTCTGTATATTTCAGGCAAGAGAGGCAGGAGGAGATAAGAGAACACTCTGATACACACATCAAGTGGTATCAGAGCACAAATTCTTGTCTATATACTTCCGGCAAGAGGGAGCAAGGAGAAAAGAGAAGCACTCTGATACTCACATCAGGTGATATCAGAGCGGGGAATTCATCTATATATTTCAGGTGAAGCGAGAGGAGGCAGAGGAAGACAGAGTGTTGAGGGCTCTGTGATGATTGTTTGCAGGTAGGAAACAGTCAAGGAATGCAGTCAACAGGACTGTAAGATGAAGTTGAACACTCAGGATTGTAGGAGTGACAGCAGCAGGTTTGCCAAGGAGGCAGACAGGGACAGCAAGATGGCTACTGAAGGCCGTAGAAAGAAAAGCAAGGCAGAAAAGCTTGCAGAATTTGATAAAGACCTCTATGAATTAAAGGCATACATAGAGGATTGCGAACTGCGGATGCGGCAGGAAAGAAGGAGGAGACGGATGTGCGAATTTCCCATGAAGAAGGAAACAACAAAATGGCCAGTCAGGGAGCTGATAGTCATGAGACAGCGCAAGTTGTTGAGAAAGTGGTTGAGGTATGATGAAAACCTCAAGGCCATAGAGGAAAATATGGTTGAGGTATGTAAACCGGAGACTGGGAGAAGTCTCGATGATTGGGATGATGAAGAATTTGAATTTGGGTCATCTAAGGATCTCAAGCACTGCCAGGAAGGCAGAGAAGAAGAAATTCCATATTTCCAAGAGGGAAACGAGTTGAGATCAGTTGAAGATCTCATGGACTGTCAGGAGGACAACCAGGAAATTTCAATTTGCCAGGAGGGAAATGAGGAGAGATCGTTGAGGGATCTCGAAGACTACCAGGGGGGCAGTGGAAGCATCGAAGACTGCTAGGAAAGCAAAGATGAACCTTTGGGACCATCTGAGGGTCTCATGGACTCAGAGGAGAGTTCAATTCAGCAAGGAGTGCTGATGAAGATGGGATCCGTTGATCTCATAGTCTGCCAGGAGGGCAGCAGAGAGATCCCATATTTCCAGGTGGGCAGGGATGAGCAGATGAATTTGGATCATCCAGAGGAGCTGACAGAGCAGGTGAGCTCAAAGGGGAATCTGGATCAGCAAGTGCAGCTGACAGAGGTGAGAGATCAGGATGATCTTTTGATGATTGGGAGAATTGGGATATTCCTACCATCTTCCCAGGAGGAGGCATAAATTAGTGTTGCTGATGCATCAACAACAGAGGAACAGTCACAACTGATGATGACTATCAGGAAAAAGGAGAAGTTGGAGCAGACTTTGGAAGCTTCCCAAGTAGAAGAGGATGACGAGCATTCTGAGGAATGGCTCAGCATTTTCAGCCATGAAGCTGAAAAGAATGCAACAGAGGAGGTTGCAGAAGAAGAAGAGGAAGAGGAAGAAAACATTTGATTTGCTGATCTCTGGGATCAAATTGAAGCCCTAGAAGAGAGGGTAAAAGTGCAGGGCATGCACATCAAACAGATGAAGTTGGAAACAGATGAAGGAGGCATGGGAGATCATGGTGATCTGCCCATGTGCCAAAAAATTTTGCAGCTAAGGAGACTGCATGAGTAGGACCAACCACTGTAGTAGATGGATGAGGTGATAGAGGACATCAGAAGGCTGATGTTGAGATCAACAGAAATTGCCAGCGAGGAGAAGCCAGGCAGAAAGGAAGTAGCAACAACAACGGTGAAGAAGCGGCAGCAGCAGAATGGAGCAGATGGGAAGCTCCAAAGATTAGTTTGGGATCCAGGAGGATTTCCAACAGCTTAGAGGGGAAGCGCATGAGCAGGAGCTCATGATTTTGCAGCTGAGGAGTTTGATGCAGGAGCATCTCTCCACATCAGCCGGCCAGCTAGCCAGCCACGCCAACGAATTCAAATCGCACGCTAAAAGAGAGGCGCAATAATCATTTAAATTTGAAATGAATGTAATTAAATGTCTTAGGCTGGTGACCCATGGAAGCCGTGCCTTTGAGCAGGCATTAGGTAGATCGGATTTAATGCAAGATCGACTGAGATCTAGATCCAAATGCTGGACTAGACAGCCATTGAATGTAATTTATTAGAGTAGGTGAACCTGGAGGGAAGCCCTCAATGAGCCCCTCAGGTAAAAGAGATTTTCAGATCCCATTTTTTGTTAGAGTGATAGTAGAGTAAGAGAGGAGCCGAGGAGAGCTCAGGAACACCATTTGTAAAATACAGGCATTTGCCATTTTAATATAATCAGAAGTAGTTTTTCCTGTATTTCATTCTCTGTTATATGGGTGTCTGTGTGTGTTCCATTGTATGTTGTAGATGTATGTTGGCATTCGTAGGAGTGTGTTTGATTTTAGGGTGAAGGTATTTGAGGCTTCACACTAGGAGGGTGTGACAGAGCGCTGCGGGTTCTGAGAGCCGTGCACAGAGGTTGCACTTCTGAACTCTGCGGAGTCAGACAAAGACGTGCTGAGGCACAAAAGCTGGAATCATCGACTCGAGAAGAAGACCTCAAGGTTGTTGAATACCTTGGAGGCAGGGATGTGTATCTGAGACACAGTTGCAGATAGAATCACTGAGGATTCTATAGTAGCTCTGCCAGGTGGGAATTGAGCGTAAGCACGAGGTGCTAAAGAAACAACTCTGCTGTGAGTTCGGAGAAGACCAAAATCACTGAGGATTCTAAGAGGCTCTGCCAAGTGGGCATTAAGCAGGTGCAAAGGGTGCACATAATGAGACAGAACCTTTGGAGTGTTCTGTGGAAGAGAAGATACTCCGCCAGGAGGCGTCAAGCAAGTGTGCAGATAGGCACAGAAGAGAGGAAAGAACTCCTTGAGTCATGGAGCTGAAAGAAGAGTCCACTGAGGGACTTTTGCTGGGTTGCTGAACACCCATAACGACTCAGCGAGAAGGTCGCTTGAGCAAAAGGATAACCAGGAAGGTATCAATTCCGTTCTCCATATGAGGGAGAAGAAGAACAAAATCCCCCAAGGGGTCTGAGTGGTTGGGGAAGCTCAGAAGAGATAGCACGTTGTGTGCACGTAAAGACTCTGCAGGAGAGCAGACGTCGAAATCCTTTAAGGATCCGAGAAGGACAAGCTCAGAAGGAATAGTGTCGTGGAGAACATGCAGTGGGCTCGGGGTTGTGGATCTCGCAGAGGAATAGACAGAGGTCGAGGCCTTTGGAAATTCGAATTCCTTCCAAGTCTGGGAAGAAGGCACGAAGGAGCTCAGGAAGGAGCAACATCGGCCGTTGGATTAGCCGATAGAATCTGGACCATTGGGTTTCAAGTCTAAGGAACAGCCGAAGGAGTGCACAAGGAGACCATATATGGGTCGTCAGATCTAGGGTAGACACCTGACAGCCATCGGATATGCAGGAAGTTGCACAGAGGTTAAGCCTTCGTGAACAGTAGGGGAGAAATCCCGACGAGGATCTGGACCGTTCGTTGGGAGCGGACACGTGTCACGATATTACCCACATCGGGGACTCAAGTATCGGAGGTTGGAAGAGGAAACCATTTGACTTCATGAGTAGTGAAATGGCGAGATGATCGTAGCCATCCATCTGAGGAGGACAGGTGGCAGAGATCGGAAGATCTCGCGAACTCGGGAGTTCGCAGGGTAAGAGCCCAAGTGTTGGCATCCCAAGTCGCGAAGTCGCGAGGTCACGAAGTCACGAGGTGGTGAGAGGATTATGACCATCCAAATGAGGAGGATAGGTGGCAGATATCAAGAGATATCGTGAACTCGAAAGCTCGTGAGTGGAAGATCCGAGGATTTGGTGTTAAAAGTCACGAGGTGCAAGGTCGCGAAGCGGTGAAATGGCGAGAAGATGAGGACCGTCCATCTGGGAAGGATGCGTGGCAGAGATCAGAGAGATCTCGCGAACTCAGGGGTTCGCAGGATAAAGGGGCAATTATTGGTTGCTCAAAGTTGTGAGGCGGTGAAGTGGTGAGAGGATCGTAGCCATCCATCTGAGGAGGACAGGTGGCAAGAGATCAAGAGATCTCATGAAATCGAAAATTCACAGGTTGAGAGCCCAAACATTGGGTATTCAAAGTCGCGAGGTCGCGAGGCGCGAGAAGGAGATTTTCGTTGGATCTGGATCATAGGAGGACCGTTGGATCTGCATGTGGGATAATGTATCGGGAACTCACAAGAAAAGGTCCGAGAATTTGACCACGGGGATCGCGAGGTTGCGAGATAGCGATATCCTGACAGCTGGAGCAGTGTGGGCCATAGCGGAGCGCGAGTGGAATACAGGCGGCACAAAGGATTCGCGAGTCCCAAAGTGTCGAGGAGCCGAGACTCGTGTGGACGCCGAATCGCGAAGTGCCGAGGAGCCAAGATTCTTGTGGGCGCATGTCAGAGCATAAGGTGGGACCGTGCATCTCGAGGACTCGCGGACTAGGAGGTTGGAAACTCGACGGTCCAACCGGCGAGGTCGCGAGGTTGCAAGGTTGCGAAGTTGCGAGAGGCGCGAATATTAAGCCTAGCCCACAGTTGCATGTGGAAGGAGTTAGACCCGTATCTCCAGATCGGGTATCACAAGATTTGAAAGGAAATTTTGGAGGTTTTGAGTCACGAACTCGCGAGTCAGCAAGATTTAGCTGATCTCCCAGTGGTAAAGGGGAGACCTCGGAACAAATTGATGTGGGTGTAGATCTTCCAATTGGGAGATAGAATAACCTTCGAGTTCTTTGGGCCGAGAAGAAGAAGGTCCTATGAGTGCGGACGTGCCCTGGGTGGTGCACCCCTGCGTCACCGAGTCTATGTCCTACACTCAAAAGTGACAGCATACATTCCTTCAGCCTCTGTGAAGGACATCCTTGTACAACCCGACATAGATGGGACAAGAGGTAGGTGGATTGCCAAGATCCTAGAGTTTGATCTGGATATTAAGCCCACCAAGTTGATAAAGGGGTAGGGTTTAGCCAAGCTGCTGGTTGAATCCAATTGTAAAGCCTTGGGGATTAGCTTCATCAAAGCCTGTTCAGAAAATTCGCAAGTTGAGTCGTCCAATAAGAATTCTCAGGGTGCATTATCACTAATAACATGCACCTGGTACAAGGATATCTTATACTTTTTGCAAGAATTGAAGCCTCCTGATGGAATGGGAAAAAGCAAGGCGAGAGATTTAAAGCTAAAGGCGGTCAGATACTGCCTCATTGACCAAGCCTTGTACTGGAAAGACCCTCTAGGGGTATTTTTAAGATGCCTGGACTCGCAAGAAGCCCAGAAGGTTATGTTTGATTTCCATAATGACCTTTGCGGGGGGCATCATTTCTGGAATACCACTGCTCATAAGATCCTCAAGGCTAGATATTACTGGCCTACTTTATTCGCTGATGTCTGCAGAGAAATCAGAGCTTGTAGCAAATGCCAAAAGTTCTCAGGAAAACAACAACTCAAATCACTGCCATTAATGCCTATAGTAGCTTCAACATCGTTTCAACAATGGGGATTGGACTTCATTGGACAAATTCATCCTCCCTCAAGTGGTCAACACAGATGGATCCAGACTACGACAGACTATTTCACCAAGTGGATAGAAGCTACCCCTACTAGGAGCACTTCTCACAAAGTAATTATCAGCTTCCTGGAGGATATCATAGCCATATTTGGTTGTCCCAGCAAAATCGTCATCGACAATGCTGCCTCTTTCAGGTCTGAGCCTCCAGTCAAGTTCTGTGAACAGTTTGAGATTTCGCTGATCCACTCTACTCCCTATTATCCTCAAGGAAATGGACTGGCGAAGTCTTCCAATAAAAGTCTGATCAAGATCATTAAAAAATTATTGGAAGATAATAAAAGGGCCTGGGATTCCAAACTCAAATTTTCTCTATGGGCCGATCGGGTGACAACAAAGAAGTCCCTGGGCATCTCACCTTTCCAACTTGTTTACGGAACAAAGATTGTTTTCCCTACTCAACTCGCTTTATCTGTGGTGAAATTTCTCCAGGACCTAGAAGGAGAGCCTGACCATATGGTCATAAGGATTCATCAGTTGGTGGAAGTATAACAGATCAGGGAACATGACATAGACAGGGCCTACCATCATCAACAAAAGATCAAGCAAACCTTTGACAGGAAGAGAAGAAAGAAATATTTCGAGCTGGGTGATCTGGTGCTCAAATGGGATGCACCCAGGAAGGATAGGGGAAAACACAACAAGTTTGATGCCCTCTGGTTTGGGCCTTTCAATATCTCTGAGGTATTTTCAAACAACACTTACAGGTTGCAGGATTTGGAAGGAAGAGAAGTTTTTGATGGCCCAGTAAATGGACATTTCTTAAAAAAATGTTTTTTGTAAGCCACAGGCGGCTTCTTTTGATTTGTAAATATTGTTTTCTATTTTCGGCTTAATAAATGACTCCATAGCCCAACAATAAGGAACTGGATCTACAAAATGAATCTTTAGAGCATCACAGGGACGACTATATCCCCCATGGAGCCTAATGTTAGCGACATTTCTTCTCTTGGGCCTAAGAGCATCCAGGTTTGCAGGTTGCACGAAGAACGACCAAGCGTAGCACGTAAAGCCCCATTTCAGGCTGAAAATCAAGTGAACGGGCGAAATTAGGTTGTCAACGGCCCAGATTCATCCATAGGAGCAGATCGACGATCGGCGGGAAATCGTGGTTAGCGGAGTTGCGTCAGGATTAGCACGATGGGTAGCATCTATATACATTCATGAAGGATCTCATTCGTCCATCCAAAAGGACACATGGTGCGCGATCATGTCATGTCGACATTCGGGGATTTGAGGGGTAAGAGCTCCTCGTCATTTTACGTCTCAAAAACCCAAACCTTGAAATGCCGATAAGTGCCTCTGAAGTTAAGCCCATGGTCCTAGCACCCGGTCACATCAAGCGAGCCTGATAATGGAGGCAACCCTCTTCTAACATCAAATGCCATATCGATCGTTCCTCTGGAGGACACGTGGCATACATCCGTGCTTTCGCGGTTTGGTCAATCGGGATTTTGAGAAGCATTGCATCGTGAACCCCCGGTGCCAGAAATCCTGAAAGAATCGGGACCGTCCATCTGAAGGACACATGACACAAGATCTGAGCCACAGGTGGGGCCTTTTGGGATTTTCTAGGCGAAAGTGTCGAAGTCATCTTAGCTGTCCATCCATCGATGAAACTTGGGCACGTTGGAATTAAAGGGGGCATGGATTTGGGTGACCAGGATCTGCGCGCTCAGATCTACAGTCAGAAGCGGATTCCGGAGGCCCCCCACCATTCTACCTTTAAGCGGAGGGGGGGGTGTCCGGAATTGAGCGCGCAGCTCTCTAACGGCCAGGATCAGGGCGCCTAAATTGATGGCTAAGGCTTCATTCCGGACGCCCCTTGCCTTTCTGCCTTTAATCGGGGGGGGTCTGGAATTGATGTGTTACTATTGTGGGGCCCCTGGCCTGACGTGTCACCTTTGGTATCGTCCTCCCCGTTTCCACCTATTTTCCACTTACCGCCTCCCTTTTCCCTTGTCATCTATCCAACTTCCCTCTCTCCATCCACATGGCACCTCCTCAGCTCGTCGTCCTCTCGTCTCCTGCCATGTGTCCCTCTCATTCTGAGTCACCTCCTCCTGTACTCCCGCACTCCATGCTCCTTCCTCCTCTGTCTTATTCAGGCTGCGTGGCATTCCTTAGCTGATGTCACAGCTCCCATTTCTTCTTCGCCACCTCCATAGTGTTCATGCCTTTAACCCCGGTCACACCCTCGTCCACATCCGCCATAGGGATCCCTCGCAGTAGTCCAACAAAGTAGCGCCCAAAGAAGGACCGTTCGGCCGATCCAGGTGGCACCATTAGGAGACCTCCACGTCCCAGAAGGCAGAGTTGACCGAGGACGTCCCTAGTCCCAAGAATGCAGTTATGGCAGTTGTTGCTGGTGGTTGAGCGTCATCTCCGCCATAAAGAGGAAGGTCCGGCAAAGGATTAATTGACGTCGACTCACCTATAGAAGGATAGTCCGAAATCTAATGGCGTCTGTCATAGGCGCATGATCATCTAGAGTCTACATAGGCAAGCTTTCAGAAGCCATCTAGACGCAATTCTTTAATGCAGTGTCTCATTTTTGCTGCTATGGTTCTTTCGAGTATATGTAAGAGTTTTTGCCATTTTTGTGGGTATCGATGGTAGAGCAAAGCTCCCGACTGTAAAGTTTTAGCAACACTCTAGTTATCTGTTTATGCATATGTATGCGAGATTTCTTGTTTTATGACAAACAATCTTTCTTACTCCATCTGATGTTCATCTTATACTGAGAGAGTTCATGAATCACTGATTCGTGCGAATGATTGCAATTATGTTATGATAAAGGATTTATTGTTGCATTGTTGTATTCTCTGGTGTTTTGCGTTTGAATGTAAGAAGATATTGCATTTAGGTGCCTTCTCCTACAGTCTGTTAGAAGCCTGATGTTTATAACAGACCCTTGCACTCCTCTTATACAAGTCTTCCCCCTACTTACCCTTATTACAACTTACTGTTTGGAGTTTATCTAAGACCTCACTTGCCCATGCATACCTGGCCTAGTTGCAGAGTTGGAACAATATTGTTTTGAGTTAACTTCCATTCGATCACCCTTATCATAAACAAATCGTGACATAAACTGATGGGCGTCGGGCTCTGCTCCTACTGGAATCCAGGAGTGACTTCCATCGCAAACAGATATATCATTCCTCAAATGTGAAGTACTACCAACAAAGGGTGAAAAAATAAATTCCAACGTACATGCATTGAAACCTTGTAATAAATCAAACTCTATAATCCACAGATTTGGTAACATTGTGCCATCAACAATTTTCATGA
>SNQJ01S0156884.1:54750-68244 GCA_010110895.2 Picea sitchensis
CTATAACTTCCTTTTGGGGAGGATTCAAGGAGTGAAACTTGGAGAAGTTTCATAAAATACATTGAGTAATATTATCTATAGGATCAAAGTATTCCAATAATTGAAGAATTGCAGAAGTTGAAGAATTCTCATGAAGCATTATCGGATTCTATGTGATGGTTGGTTGATGGTGATGATTTAATGTAAAGTTTTATTATCTCTAATATATTCTTGGGTGGAAGGAAGGGGAAAGGATGGATATTTAAAATCTCTATTGATACTGGAGGATTTTATCTTCCTCTTGGAGGTTTATCCTTCCCTTTACATTTGGAAGTTGTAGCTACCTTTGGAAGTCATTACTTCCCTTGAACAATAAATATTGATTATTTCTCATATATTGTGCATGGTGGACTGTGCTGTATTGGTGTAACTCTTATACTATTGTTCATTTCTCATTGGATATAATTTAATGGTTTAAGTATAAGTTGAAAAAGGTTTTAAATTGTACTTGATACTGATTCACCCCCCTCTCAGTATCAACACAACTACCATAATATCTACACCACATACTTGTTATTTGATGTTGAACAGAGTCAATTAGACTGTATAAATTAATGTTATTTACATAGTTTATATTTTCATACATGTTTATGTAAAATTCCTTAAAATGGACAAGAGGTTACATACCCATATACCCAAGAACATTTCCTACTTCAGCAACACCAGGAATATTTACCTTCATATGTGTCATGAGGAAACAAATATGGAAAATAGACAATGGTACTACAAATCTAATAGGGTGAGCAAGAGAAATATACACATTTCACTACTGATAAATTATTAATCCTAGTCCCTTTCCAATCCTCGCTAAGCCATGGACCTTTGTTGATTAATTTTTTAGAGACTATTCCTTCATTTGCATGTGTTTGGATGGTAATAATGATAGATATTGTTAGTGACATTTCTTGTCTTGGGCCTAAGAGCATCCAGGTATGCAGGTTACATGAAGAACGCCCAAGTGTAGCACATAAAGCCCCATTTCAGGATGAAAATCAAGTGAGCGGGCGAAATTAGGTTGTCAACGGCCCAGATTCATCCATAAGAGCAGATCGATGATCGGCAGGAAATCGCAGTTAGCAGATTTGCGCCAGGATTAGCACGATGGGTAGAATCTATATACATTCATGAAGGATCTCAGTCATCCATCCAAAAGGACACGTGGTGCGCGATCATGTCATGTCGGCATTCGGGGATTCGAGGGGTAAGAGCTCCTCGTCATTTTACGTCTCAAAACCCTGAACCCTGAAATGCCGATAAGTGCCCTTGAAGCTAAGCCCATGGTCCTAGCACTCAATCATGTCAAGCGAACCTAATAATGGAGGTAGACCTATTCTAACATCAAATTCCATCTCGATCGTTCCTCTAGAGGACACGCAGTGTACATCCGTGCTTTCGCGGTTTGGTCAATCGAGATTTTGAGAAGCGTTGCATCATGAACCCCCGGTGCCAGAAATCCCGAAAGAATCGAGACCGTTCATATGAATTACACATGGCACAATATCTTAGCCATAGGTGGGGCCTTTCGGGATTTTCCTAGTGAAAGCGTCGAAGTCATCTTAGTGGTCCATCCATCGATGAAACTTGAGCGCGTTGGACTTAAAGGGGGCATGGATTTGGGCGGACAGGATCTGCGCGCTCAAATCTACGGTCAGGAGCAGATTCCAGAGCCCCCATGCCATTCTACCTTTAAGCGGAGGGGCGGGAGGGTCCAGAATTGAGCGCGCAGCTCTCTAACGGCCAGGATTGAGGCGCCTAAATCGACGACTAAGGCTTCGTTCCGGACCCCCCTTGACTTTCTGCCTTTAATCCGGGGGGGGTCTGGAATTGATGTGTTATTATTGTGGGGCCCCTGGCCTGACATGTCACCTTTGGTATCGTCCTCCCCATTGCCACATGTTTTCCACTTACCGCCTCCCTTTTCCCTTGTCATCTATCCATCTTCCCTCTCTCCATCCACATGGCACCTCCTCAGCTCGTCGTCCTGTCATCTCCTTCCATGTGTCCCTCTAATTCCCAGTCACCTCCTCCTGTACTCCCGCACTACATGCTCCTTCCTCCTCTGTCTTATTCAGATTGCGTGGCATTCCTTAGATGATGTCACAACTCCCATTTCTTCTTCGCCACCTCCATAGTGTTCATGCCTTTAACCCCCGTCACACCCTCGTCCACATCCACCATAGGGATCCTTCACAACAGTCCAGCGAAGTAGCGCCCAAAGAAGGACCGTTCGGCTGACCCAGGTGGCACCATTAGGAGACCTCCACGTCCCATAAGGCAGAGTTGACCAAGGATGTCCCTAGTCCCAAGAATGCAGTTATGGCGATTGTTGCTGGTGGTTGAGCGTCATCTCCGCCATAAAGAGGAAGGTCCATCAAAGTATTAATTGACGTCAACTCACCTATAGAAGGATAGTCTAAAATCTAATGGCATCTTTCATAGGCGCACGATCATCCAGAGTCTGCATAGGCAGGGTGTCAGAAGCCATGGAGACGCAATTCTTTAATGCAGCGTTTCATTTTTGTTGGTATGGTTGTTTTGAGTATTTGTAGGCGTTTTCGCCATTTTTGTGGGTATCGATGGTAGAGAAAATCTCCCGACTGTAAAGTTTTAGCAACACTCTAGTTCTCTGGTTATGCATCTGTATGCGAGATTTCTTGTTTTATGACAGACAGTCTTTCTTACTTCATTTGATGTTCATCTTATGCTGAGAGAGTTCATGAACGACTGATTTGTGTGAATGATTGCAATTATGTTATGATAAAGGATTTATTGTTGCATTGTTGTATTCTATGGTGTTTTGCGTTTGAATGTAAGAAGATATTGCATTTATGTGCCTTCTCCTATAGTCTGTTAGAAGCCTGATGTTTATAACAGACCCTTGCACTCCTCTTATACAAGTCTTCACCCTACTCACCCTTATTACAACTTACTGTTTGGAATTTATATAAGACCTCACTTGCCCATGCATGCCTGGCCTAGTTGTAGAGTTGGAACAATATTGTTTTGAGTTAACTTCCATTCGATCACCCTTATCATAAACAAATCATGACATAAACTGATGGGCGTCAGGCTCTTCTCTTGTTGCAATCCAGGAGTGACTTCCGTCGCTAACATTTCTGGCACCGTTTCTGTGGACGAAGTTGAAAATTTTCCCTGGGATTGAACGACATTGAGCTTTTGATCCTAAAGGTGCATCAGGAATCAGAGCCCTTGAAGATTTCTACTGTGCACTTGATGACTCCATTGTGACGACTCCACTGTGGCGAACCTGCCGTGTCAATTGTGTCTTTCAGAGGCAGACACACACGGTCCCATCCACAACTGCCTCTAGCTACACCTGAAACTGATTGGGAGGTGGTCCTTGGAAAAGGAAAGGCCTCTGAAGGAGGAGATATCGTCGCTGAACCAGGTAATCCCCCATCTCCTTCTGTAACAACTCTATTTTCTCCTCAGTTTCCTAGCAGACCACTTTTTGAAGTTTCTCGTTCCCTGAATTTCGGGAGTGCTCCTATTGAGGTTTCCCCCCCTGGTCTGGGATTAGAGGGAGAAATCCTTGTCACTCCCATTTCTCCTAGAGTTGTACCTTAGCGTAGACCTAGGACCATAGAAGATATCCCCACTCCTAGCTTTACCGCTCCTCCTCTTGTTACTGTTTCCACTTCTGCGCAAAGGGAAACATCAGCCGACTTAAGCTCGCTAGCCTTCTGCCTAAATCCCCTATTGTTTCCCACTCCCCTTAGAAGCTCATCCCCGGTATCCCCTGTTCACAACCCTTCTCCTCCACTGAATATTCCCATGGCAGGAGTAAATCCCCCTATGATCAGAATGGAGGCTATTATAGCCGCTAGGTATGCCCCCCTTGTGTTACCTCGGCCTCTCAATGCCCTCTCTGCAGATGGTTACCTCAAGTAGCTGCCCAAGTTTATAGGTGAGGGGGACATAACTACAGAAGAACACCTAGAAGTCTTTTACCGTTTCACAGATGATAATGTCATCATGCATGCAGACGTATGGATGAGGATTTTTGTCCATAGTCTTCAAGGCGAGGCTATAAAATGGTTTAAAGCCCTGCCTCCTGGTTCTATTGATGGGATCGAAGCTTCAAATAATGCCTTTTTGAGACAGTGGGGAGATAAAAAATAATTCATGTATTCCATGACAGAGTTTGGGTCTTTGAAGAGAAAAGAAGGAGAGTCTGTCTCCGACTTCTCCAAGAGATTTAATAAAATGTACAACAAAATCCCTGTTGAGATAAAACCCTTCGAAGCCTCTACAAATATCACTTATTCTAGCACCTTTGATCCCGATTTCTACCTCCTGTTGAGGGAAAGAAGAGCCACTACTCTGGCCCATATGCAGGATGCAGCTGTGGAGGTAGAATCTAACTTATTGGCTATTGACCGACTCAAGAACACTGCTGGTAGAAACATATCCAGGCAGAGGCCTGAAGCTTCCTCATCCAATTCCTCTCTCCTGCCCCTTCAGACAGATGAGACAGCTAGAGTACTAAAATCACTTTCTTCCAGGATGGAAAGGTGGGAGTTAGAAGGGAAGCCCATGTACAAAAATCCCGAGAATGCTGATGGTAGAGGTTTCAGGAGACCTAATAACAATGGACCACAGGCCTTCCCAAGGGAACAAAGGGAAAAGGGCAGAGAAGATCAAAGGATTCAAACCCCTATCCAAAATAACCTCGTTACTCATGAGGGAGAAGAGGATATAGACGAGTTCGACCCCGAAATTCATTGTGTTGAAGAAGCTTCTCCTTTTCCCCATTTGACTCAGTCTCCATATGAAAAATCCCTGATGAACATCCAAATCCATGAGTTAGGTAAGGGACAAAGGGCCGGTAACACCTCTAACAGATACAATCTCAGGTCAAGAAAGAAAGAAGGAGACTTTGACAGCCAAGACCAACCCCTCATAGCAGATAGGCCTACTAAATTTGCAGCAGCCACTACAAAAGAAAATAAAACTCAGAGTGCTTCGCCAGCAGCCAAGGAGCCTGTTACTGAGGTAAGGGAAGCTCCTAAGCCTATCCCCTCCTTCAATTTTGAGCATGAGATTCAGAAGATTATAATATTTGTACCCCTATCTGAACTCGTTAAAAATGAAGATTTCAAAAGGTCCCTCTCCAACTTGCTACAATCTGAGTCCCCCCCAGCCTCCCTCTGACTTAGTGAACCTTCAATATGAGAAACCAGCTGTCATCCTAGGTCCCATGGTAGAAGATAGAGATGATTCATCCCCTCCCTTATACACCTCCCTGAACATATGTGATAAAGTGTTGCATAATTGCCTCATGGATTTAGGAGCTTCCCATAACCTTATGCCCAAGGTAGTCATGGAAGAACTGGGACTGGAAGTGACAAAGGCCTATCATGACTTGTACTCTTTTTATTCAAGGAGGGTTCAATGTCTGGGAGTCATCAAAGACCTGGTGGTTTCTTTGTTTTAGCTGCCCATGAAGAGTGTGGTCATGGACATTGTGGTAGCTGATGTTCCCCCCAAGTTTGGCATGCTGCTGTCTAGGTCTTGGATTAAAAGACTTGGAGGAACGTTACAGATGGATATCACATATGCCACCATTCTAGTCTTTGGAGGGGAACACAGGAGGTTGTATAGAGAAGCCCAACTAGACTATATTGTCAGTGATGAAGCAAACCCCACTAATCACCCCATCTTTGCACTTGACACTGAGCTAGGGTCTAGTTTGTTGCAGATCACTAAGACTCCCGAGGTCCCTTTACAGATCAGAAAGCAACCCATTCTTAATTAGGAGAGACCTCCTCAAACCACCTCTGTTTGGAAGATGTTCTTTGACGGAGCTTTCTCTAGAATAGGCGCAAGGGATGGAGTGATTTTCATATCGCCCTGTCAAGAGACCATATCTCTGTCATACAAGATGGAATATGAAACCACCAACAATGTGGTAGAATATGAAGCTCTTGTTTTGGGTATGAGGGCTGCAAACGAAATGGGAATTAAAGAGATAACAATATTTGGAGATGCTGAGTTGATTATCCAGCAAGTCATAAATGCTTCTCCTGTTATTAATCCCCGGCTCCGAAATTACAGAAATGAAGTATGGGACCTGATTGATGATTTTTTCTTGGACTTTAACATTTCTTTCATCCCGAGGGGGGGAAATACTTCAGTTGATTCCTTAGCTATCTCAGCTATTTTGCTCAAAGTTCCTCTGCCGCCTAGGGTCAAATATGATGTTGAAATAAGATATAGGCCCTCTGTACTGGACAGTGTCAAGCGTTGGAGGGTATTCGAGGATGATCTGGAGATCGAAAAATTTCTCCAATCTGTTGATGAATTTTCTGCGTTGCACATTGATTAGGATCCTAACCCGGAAGGTCACCCTCACCCTGAGGTGTTTTTAAATGAAATTTCTAATCACCAGATTATTCATCTACCCAACAATCACATTCTGAGAGGACTAGTCCCTTTGGAAAGACTGTTCGATGGGAATGATGTGGCAATAAAGGGTAGGGTTTCAAATGAAGGTGTTGATACAACCAAATGCAACATTGACACACATGAGGAGCCTAAGTGTGTCAAATTATCAAGAAGTTTGACCAGAGAATAGGGGGCCGAATATACTGAGTTGCTGAAAGAGTTTGTTGATGTGTTTGCATGGACATACGAAGACCTCAAGACTTATGACACATCTGTCATTGAGCACAAGATCCCACTGAAAGAAGAGGCTAAACCGTTCAGGAAGAAGCTGAGAGAGATAAATCCCATGTTGCTACCTGTCATGGAGAAAGAAGTGAAGAAATTGCTAGATGCCCAAATCATTGTCCCCTTGAGATATTCCGAATGGGTGGCCAATTTGGTCCCAGTAAGGAAGAAAAGTGGAGAAATTAGACTCTGTGTTGATTTCAGGAACCTGAACATGAGCTCAAAGAAAGAAAATTATCCCCTGCCCAACATGGAACACATATTGCAAAGGGTAATGGGTGCATCTAGGATATCCATGATTGATGGCTTTTCTGGTTATAATCAGATATCAGTCATGCCTGAGGACAGAGAAAAAACAACCTTTACCACTCCTTGGGGCACATTCATGTATGCCAAAATGCCTTTTGGATTGATGAATGCAGGAGCAACATTTTAGCGAGCCATGGACATAGCCTTCATTAGGGAGAAGGACCAGTTTGTGGTAATCTATCTAGATGACATCACGGTCTTCTCCAGGTTAGACAAGGAGCATCGTTGCCACTTGAGAAAAGTTTTTCTGAAATGCCGGAGGTTTGGCCGATCCCTAAACCCCAAGAAATATGTGTTTTCTATGAAGGACAAGAAGTTATTAGGCCATATAGTATCAACATAGGGAGTGAGGATTGATCCTAGTAGGGTAGAGGCAATTCAAACCCTGTCACTTCCTAGATCCAAGAAGGAAGTTCAGGCCTTTTTGGGGAAGATTAATTTCTTGAGGAGATTCGTCTCAAATTTTGTTAAGTTAGTGAAACACATCACAGCCATGCTCAGGAAGGGAAATGAAGTGAAATGGACCACTGAACCCAGAGAATATTTTATCCAAATAAAAAGGGCATTGACTGAGGCACCTGTGCTGATCAGTCCTGACTATTCCAAAGAGTTCATAATTTTCTCTTTTGCTTCTTTTGATACAGTAGTAGTGGTCTTGTTGCAGAAAAATGAGGAAGGGAAAGAAAAACCCATTGCCTTCTTCAGCAAGGCATTAAGAGATGCAGATATCAGGTATGAAATCATGGAAAAATAGGCCTATGCCTTAGTGAAAGCTTTTAAAGATTTCCGAGTGATGGAGGAGAATCTCTCCACATCAGCCAGCCAGCTAGCCAGCCACGCCAACGAATTCAAATCGCACGCTAAAAGAGAGGCACAATCCTCATTTAAATTTGAAATGAATGTAATTAAATATCTTAGGCTGGTGAGCCATGGAAGTTGTTCCTTTGAGCAAGCATTAGGTAGATCGGCTTTAATGCAAGATTGGCTGAGATCTAGATCCAGATGATGGACTAGACAACCATTGAATGTAATTTATTAGAGTAGGTGAACCTGGAGGGAAGCGCTCGATGAGCCCCTAAGGTAAAATAGATTTTCAGATCTGATTTTGAGTTAGAGTGATAGTAGAGTAAGAGAGGAGTCGAGGAGAGCTCAGGAACACCATTTGTAAAATACAGGCATTTTCCATTTTAATATAATCAGAAGCAGTTTTTCCTGTATGTCATTATGTGTTATATGGGTGTCTGTGTGTGTTCCATTGTATGTTGTAGATGTATGTTGGAATTCGCAGGAGTGTGTTTGATTTCAGGGTGAAGGTATTTGAGGCTTCACACTAGGAGGGTGTGACAGAACGCTGCGGGTTCTGAGAGTCGTGCACAGAGGTTGCACTTCTGAACTCTGCGGAGTCAGATAAAGACGTGCTGAGGCATAGAAGCTAGAATCATCGACTCGAGAAGAAGACCTCAAGGTTGTTGAATACCTTGGAGGCAGGGCTGTGTATCTGAGACACAGTTGCATAAAAAATCACTGAGGATTTTGTAGTAGCTCTACCAGGTGGGCATTGAGCGTAAGCACGAGGTGCTAGAGAAAGAACTCTGCTGTGAGTTCAGAGAAGACCAGAATCACTGAGGATTCTGAGAGGCTCTGCCAAGTGGGCATTGAGCAGGTGCAAAGGGTGCACATAAGGAGACAGAACCGTTGGAGTGTTATGTGGAAGAGAAGATACTCCACCAGGAGGCGTCAAGCAAGTGCGCAGATAGGCACAAAAGAGAGGAAAGAACTCCTTGAGTACTGGAGCTGAAAGAAGAGTCCACTAAGGGACTTTTGCTGGGTTGCTGAACACCCATAAGGAATCAGTGAGAAGGTCGCTTGAGCAGAAGGATAACCAAGAAGGTATCCATTCCGTTCTCCATCTGACGGAGAAGAAGAACAAAATCCCCCAAGGGGTCTGAGTGGTTGCAGAAGCTCAGAAGAGATAGCATGCTGTGTGCATGTAAAGACTCTGCAGGAGAGCAGACGTCTGAATCCTTTAAGGATCCAAGACGGACAATCTCAGAAGGAGTAGCGTTGTGGAGAACACGCAGTGGGCTCGGGGTTGTGGAGCTCGTAGAGGAACAGACAGAGGTCGAGGCCTTTGGAAATTTGAATTCCTTCCAAGTCTGGGAAGAAGGTGCGAAGGAGCTCAGGAAGGAGCAACATCGGCCGTTGGATTAGCCGATAGAATCTAGACCGTTGGGTTTCAAGTCCAAGGAGCATCCAGAGGAGTGCACAAGGAGAACAGATCTGAGTCGTCAGATCTGGGGTAGATACCCGACAGCCATCGGATCTGCAGGAAGTTGCATGAAGGTTAAGCCTTTGTGAACAGCAGGGGATAAATCCCGATGAGGATCTGGACCGTTCGTTGGGAGCGGACACGTGTCATGAGATTACCCACATCGGGACTCGAGTATCGAAGGTTGGAAGAGGAAGCCATTCGACTTCACGAGCAGCGAAATGGCGAGAGGATCATAGCCGTCCATTTGAGGAGGACAGGTGGCAGAGATCAGAAGATCTCGTGAACTCGAGAGTTCACAGGGTAAAATCCCAAGTGTTGGCATCCCAAGTCACGAAGTCACGAGGTCACGAAGTCATGAGGTGGCGAGAGGATTGTGACCGTCCATATGAGGAGTACAGGTGGCAGAGATCAAGAGATCTGGTGAACTCGGAAGCTCGTGAGTGGAAGAGCCGAGGATTTGGTGTTAAAAGTCACGAGGCGCGAGGTCGCGAAGTGGCGAAATGGCGAGAAGATCAGGACCATCCATCTAGGAAGGACGCGTGGCAGAGATCGGAGAGATCTTGCAAACTCGGGGGTTTGCAGGATAAAGGGCCAAATATTGGTTGCTCAAAGTTGCGAGGGAGCAAAGTGGCGAGAGGATCGTAGCCATCCATCTGAGGAGGATAGGTGGCGAGAGATCGAGAGATCTCGCGAACTTGGAAGTTCGCAGGTTGAGAGCCCAAACATTGGGTATTCAAATTCGCGAGGTCACGAGGCGCGAGAAGGAGATATCCGTTGGATCCAGATCATAGGAGGACCGTTGGATCTGTAGGTGGGATCGTGTATCGGGACGTCGCAAGAAAAGGTCTGAGAATTTGACCACGGGGATCGCGAGGTTGCGAGATAGCGATATCCCGACAGCTGGAACAGTGTGGGCCATAGCGGAGCGCGAGTGGAATACAGGCGACAAAAAGGATTCACGAGTCGCGAAGTGCCGAGGAGCCGAGTCTCGTGTGGATGCCGAGTTGCGAAGTGCCAAGGAGCCGATATTCTTGTGGGTGCATGGCAGAGCATAAGGTGGGACCGCGCATCTCAAGGACTCGTGGACTAGGAGGTTGGAAACTCAACGGTCCAACCGGCGAGGTCACGAGGTTGCGAGGTCGCGAATTCATGAGAGGCACTAACATTAAGCCTAGCCCATGGTTGCATGTGGAAGGAGTTATACTTGTATCGTCAGATCGAGTATTGCAAGATTTGAAAGGAAATTTTGGAGGTTTTGAGTCACGAACTCGCTAGTGAGCGAGATTTAGCTGATCTCCCGGTGGTAAAGGGGAGACCTCGAAACAGATTGTTGTGGGTGCAGATCTCCCAATTGGGAGATAGAAGAACCTTCGAGTTCTTCGGGCCGAGAAGAAGAAAGTCTTATGAGAGAGGATGTGCCCTGGGTGGCGCACCCCTGCATCAGGTGGTATCAGAGCTTATTACTTGTCTGTATATTTCAGGCAAGAGAGGCAGGAGGAGATAAGAGAACACTCTGATACACACATCAAGTGGTATCAGAGCACAAATTCTTGTCTATATACTTCCGGCAAGAGGGAGCAAGGAGAAAAGAGAAGCACTCTGATACTCACATCAGGTGATATCAGAGCGGGGAATTCATCTATATATTTCAGGTGAAGCGAGAGGAGGCAGAGGAAGACAGAGTGTTGAGGGCTCTGTGATGATTGTTTGCAGGTAGGAAACAGTCAAGGAATGCAGTCAACAGGACTGTAAGATGAAGTTGAACACTCAGGATTGTAGGAGTGACAGCAGCAGGTTTGCCAAGGAGGCAGACAGGGACAGCAAGATGGCTACTGAAGGCCGTAGAAAGAAAAGCAAGGCAGAAAAGCTTGCAGAATTTGATAAAGACCTCTATGAATTAAAGGCATACATAGAGGATTGCGAACTGCGGATGCGGCAGGAAAGAAGGAGGAGACGGATGTGCGAATTTCCCATGAAGAAGGAAACAACAAAATGGCCAGTCAGGGAGCTGATAGTCATGAGACAGCGCAAGTTGTTGAGAAAGTGGTTGAGGTATGATGAAAACCTCAAGGCCATAGAGGAAAATATGGTTGAGGTATGTAAACCGGAGACTGGGAGAAGTCTCGATGATTGGGATGATGAAGAATTTGAATTTGGGTCATCTAAGGATCTCAAGCACTGCCAGGAAGGCAGAGAAGAAGAAATTCCATATTTCCAAGAGGGAAACGAGTTGAGATCAGTTGAAGATCTCATGGACTGTCAGGAGGACAACCAGGAAATTTCAATTTGCCAGGAGGGAAATGAGGAGAGATCGTTGAGGGATCTCGAAGACTACCAGGGGGGCAGTGGAAGCATCGAAGACTGCTAGGAAAGCAAAGATGAACCTTTGGGACCATCTGAGGGTCTCATGGACTCAGAGGAGAGTTCAATTCAGCAAGGAGTGCTGATGAAGATGGGATCCGTTGATCTCATAGTCTGCCAGGAGGGCAGCAGAGAGATCCCATATTTCCAGGTGGGCAGGGATGAGCAGATGAATTTGGATCATCCAGAGGAGCTGACAGAGCAGGTGAGCTCAAAGGGGAATCTGGATCAGCAAGTGCAGCTGACAGAGGTGAGAGATCAGGATGATCTTTTGATGATTGGGAGAATTGGGATATTCCTACCATCTTCCCAGGAGGAGGCATAAATTAGTGTTGCTGATGCATCAACAACAGAGGAACAGTCACAACTGATGATGACTATCAGGAAAAAGGAGAAGTTGGAGCAGACTTTGGAAGCTTCCCAAGTAGAAGAGGATGACGAGCATTCTGAGGAATGGCTCAGCATTTTCAGCCATGAAGCTGAAAAGAATGCAACAGAGGAGGTTGCAGAAGAAGAAGAGGAAGAGGAAGAAAACATTTGATTTGCTGATCTCTGGGATCAAATTGAAGCCCTAGAAGAGAGGGTAAAAGTGCAGGGCATGCACATCAAACAGATGAAGTTGGAAACAGATGAAGGAGGCATGGGAGATCATGGTGATCTGCCCATGTGCCAAAAAATTTTGCAGCTAAGGAGACTGCATGAGTAGGACCAACCACTGTAGTAGATGGATGAGGTGATAGAGGACATCAGAAGGCTGATGTTGAGATCAACAGAAATTGCCAGCGAGGAGAAGCCAGGCAGAAAGGAAGTAGCAACAACAACGGTGAAGAAGCGGCAGCAGCAGAATGGAGCAGATGGGAAGCTCCAAAGATTAGTTTGGGATCCAGGAGGATTTCCAACAGCTTAGAGGGGAAGCGCATGAGCAGGAGCTCATGATTTTGCAGCTGAGGAGTTTGATGCAGGAGCATCTCTCCACATCAGCCGGCCAGCTAGCCAGCCACGCCAACGAATTCAAATCGCACGCTAAAAGAGAGGCGCAATAATCATTTAAATTTGAAATGAATGTAATTAAATGTCTTAGGCTGGTGACCCATGGAAGCCGTGCCTTTGAGCAGGCATTAGGTAGATCGGATTTAATGCAAGATCGACTGAGATCTAGATCCAAATGCTGGACTAGACAGCCATTGAATGTAATTTATTAGAGTAGGTGAACCTGGAGGGAAGCCCTCAATGAGCCCCTCAGGTAAAAGAGATTTTCAGATCCCATTTTTTGTTAGAGTGATAGTAGAGTAAGAGAGGAGCCGAGGAGAGCTCAGGAACACCATTTGTAAAATACAGGCATTTGCCATTTTAATATAATCAGAAGTAGTTTTTCCTGTATTTCATTCTCTGTTATATGGGTGTCTGTGTGTGTTCCATTGTATGTTGTAGATGTATGTTGGCATTCGTAGGAGTGTGTTTGATTTTAGGGTGAAGGTATTTGAGGCTTCACACTAGGAGGGTGTGACAGAGCGCTGCGGGTTCTGAGAGCCGTGCACAGAGGTTGCACTTCTGAACTCTGCGGAGTCAGACAAAGACGTGCTGAGGCACAAAAGCTGGAATCATCGACTCGAGAAGAAGACCTCAAGGTTGTTGAATACCTTGGAGGCAGGGATGTGTATCTGAGACACAGTTGCAGATAGAATCACTGAGGATTCTATAGTAGCTCTGCCAGGTGGGAATTGAGCGTAAGCACGAGGTGCTAAAGAAACAACTCTGCTGTGAGTTCGGAGAAGACCAAAATCACTGAGGATTCTAAGAGGCTCTGCCAAGTGGGCATT
>SNQJ01S0156885.1:0-22231 GCA_010110895.2 Picea sitchensis
GTACAACAAGCTGTAAGGATAGACTGTGACAGTCAGAGTGCAATTTTTCTGGGGAAGAACCCATCTTATCATTCAAAGACAAAACATATTGATATTTAATATCACTTTGTGAGAGACATGGTTAAACAAAAGAAAGTATTGCTGATGAAGGTGGACACTTTGAAGAATGTTGCAGATTCATTAACAAAATCTGTGAGCACTGAGAAGTTCTCTTGGTGTAGAGGATCCATGGGCATTGCTGCCCTAGATTGATGACTATGTAACCCTGAAACCCCCTATATGCAAAGAAAATAACAAGTGGGAGAATGTTGGGTATGTGTTATATTCTTTGCACGAGTAGTCACATATTTTTCTGCCTCGAAAAATGTGTCACATATTTTGGTGGTTTTTTGGCACATGGTTTCTTTGCCGATGATTTTCTATTTTCGGTTAAGGAATTAGGGTTGTTGACTAATCCAAGCCATTGGGTTAGTGTTTTGGATGTCGCTGACTCCTATATGTATATTGTATTGTAAACAATGTATCACAATGAATGAATATAGAATATGTTGGTTTTCTTGGTTTGGGTTTCCAGGGTAAAAATCTCTGTGTAATCTTTGTATTTGCCGTTGTATCTTTTCTATTTTTTTTACTAAAAATCTGTTTGCAGTAAATATTGTACAAGGTTGAAATCTACAGAGAGACATATCTTGTGATGGTATGTTGGTGATCTTGGTACATGCTTGGTAGAGGCATGTGTTGGTGATGTTGGACATCTAGTTGAGAGGTGTCCTTGGTGTATGATCTATGTGAGAGGATCTGGTTGAGTATCAGTGACAATGACAGGTTGGACAGGTTGATCGGTGACAAGTTGATTACAGGATGATTGATATACCCGTGGCAGTTATTGTGGTAGTGATAGTTTGGTCTACACTTATATTTCAGGGCGGTTGGACGAGGCAAGGAAAGGGGGTTGTAGCCTCCTTATGGTTGGAGCCAGAGAATCAAGGAGTTAGAGCTTCCTTCAGGTTAGAGCCTGAGAATCAGGGGGTTGTAGCCTCCTTCTGGTTGGAGCCAAAGAATTCAGGGAGTTGTAGCTTCCTTTAGGTTGAGCCTGTAAATATGGGGTTGTAGCCTCCTTCTAGTTGCAGCTGGAGAATTTGAAAGTTGGTGCTTCCTTTGAATGAATTCTTGATATATATAAGAAAGCATTCCATGTTTTTTTCCCATTTGGGTTTCCACGTAAATATTGGTGTATTGGGTATTTGATGTGATGTTGCTTATGATTATACGCTCATGATATATTGAATGCAAACATAAATGATACATTGATGATACACTGCTGAACAATGTTGTTAAAGTGAAAGAATATATATTGTGGTTAAAAGTGGTATAAACTACTCATACTGATTCACACCCATCCTCTCAGTATTCCAACAAAAGTAACTAAAAAGAATAAGTGAAATGAAATTTACAATGAATGCATGAACTTTTTCAAAAAGTAACCAAAAAAAGGCTTGAACTCAGGACCTCTTATTTAATAAAGCAACTTTCAACCAAGCGAGCTAGTGCAAAACATATTATAATCTTAAGAAGGAGGATGCAGGTTGTTTTTATTGTTGTTGTTGTTGGAAGACCAACTTGAAGTGCATGGTAAAAAAAACTTATTTTCATGTGCTCACTCACAAAAAAATGGGGTTAGATCTTGGTTAGCTTACCCCGAAAATGCAAATTTTCTCTCTATTTCTGATTTGCCGAGATCACACTTAGAGAACGACAAAGAACATGCGCATACAAGAAAACACTTTCCACTTTGTTGCTGATTTTATGAGATCATACAAAGCACAGGTAAAGGAGAATACACATACCAAAAAGAGTAGAAACCCGGAAACAAAAATGGAAAACTGAAATATTATCTCTGTAAATTTAAAAAAAAAAGGCGTATTCAAGATTTATACCTTTGGATCTGACTGAAATGGCCATATATTGGGAAAACAAAAACCTTATTGAGTGAAAACAAATTCATTTCTAACTAAAATAAGTGCTATGAATGCAATGGAATAGTCCTCTCCACCCATAAATGTATGGAAATAGAGGAAACTAGAGATGCAACAACACAACTTCAAGATCTCAATCTACAACAAGAGCAAGTTTTCGAATGGACTCTGATACCATGTTCGACATCATAGGGTATTCCAACAGAGGATGAACACCTTCAATAATTACTCACACAACCAAATCAAATATCAATACATCGATGTTTTTATGTGGTAAAACCCCAATGTGGGGAAACATCCATGGCCCCAACTAATGTGGCCACTTGAGACAATTTATTAATGCAAAAGAAAAATATTTTACAAGAGAGTTTCTCACAATAGATCATCAAAAATTGAACCTCCATGCTCTTTAAATAAAGATCATGGACTAATCAAGTGTTATGCCATGAACCAATGTAGTTGTTAATATAGAGGAGAATATGAGCCGTCAGATCACTCTATGTCTAGAACATATCATGACTATCAGATTACATAACTACAAATGCATAATAAAGAAACACACTTTAACCTAACAACACATTAGACCTAGTTTTTATTAACTCACTCCCAAGTGTATAAATATCCTAACAACTCTTGCTCTGATTTCATGATCAGGGCCAATGGTTGAAATGATTCCTCCTTCTTCAAATGATATCGAAAATGGTATTGATTCTCAAATCGCCCCCTTTATTTTAAACTCTTCGTGCATGTGAAAATTTAAAGGTTCAAATTGGATTCTATAACATACATATGACTTGTGCATTAATTCCCTTTTAAAGCATGTCTTGTCTTGGCGTAGTTTTACGATGTCATAAATTGAACCACCACCTTTTGAGATTATAAATAAATGCAAGCTTTCCTTTTGGGTTTTTGAATTATAAATCTGAAGTTGAATGTAAAAAGTTCATTTGATCAAATAGTAGACCTGTTGAACCAATGATTGGCTTCCATTTGTAATGCTTGAAACTCCAGAGGAATCCAAGAGCATTGCAGTCCAGACATAGTCGCATATCTATCAACTTCACTAAACATGAATTCCTATATGGATACCAAAGGATATGGGAGAAGAAATAAATAGCATGCCAATGAAAGGAAATAATTGAAATAATAGAGGATCCTAAAGAAATAACACCAATTGGAAAGCAAACCTCCATAGTAGTAGAGTCATAAATTAAGAAGGAGAATAAATCTGTCAAGGGAAAGAAACCAATCATGGAATCCCAAACTACTAAAGATGTTACATTTCTCATTTATTTAGACACTTCTTACACTACTAGAATTGATAGGGCCCACAAATAAAATGAACGGTTCCATTTGATTATATATGGGAAGGGGCTAAGAGATGACGAGGACTTGAATAAAAGAGAAGAAGAGGAACTCACCATAGCACATAATTTGAAGAAATCTTTCATACACAATGCAACAACCAACTTTCTAGTGTTACCCTATGTAGAAATGATTGGATAATGCAACAACCAACTTTCTAGTGTTACCCTATGTAGAAATGATTGGATATCTAATACATCATACAAAGGTTGTAAGTTTTAAACCCCGGTAAGTAAAGCAATGCATATAGATTCTGCAAAACTAATTTAATCAATGGTCTACATAATGAGTAATAAAGAGATTTTATACTGGAACCCTCAACTGGGAAAAACCTTTTCTTATATTCATTATATCAAATTTCACCAATTCACTATTAATATATACAATGTTTTTAGGTATTCTCAGATACCAAAACCCTAATCCCTAATCCCGGATTAATTTTACAAACCGCTAAAAATAGCAAAATCTCGCCTCGACCCCTAGAAAGAGCCCAAAGGCAATACCTAATAAAGAGCACTATCAGGGATTCGATCGTCGTATTACGGGCTTGTCATATTCCACGCACCCACACACACACATGCAAATAATATAACACATACCCAACATTCTCCCACTTGTTGTTTTCTTCAGATCCAGTTAGATTATATAGTCAATAATCCAGGCAAAGAATGCCCATTGTTACTCTACACCGGAGAAATTTTCTATGTTCACAGACTTTGTCAATGAATCTGGAATATTCTTCAAAGTGTCAACCTTTCCAATGTAACACCTTCTCTTTCTCAACCATGTCTCTCACAAAAGGATACCAACATCAATATGCTTTGGTCTTTGAATGACAAGTCAATTCTTTGTTAGGAAGATTGCACTTTGACTGCCACAATCTAATCTCACTACTTATTGTACCAAACCAATACTTGAACACAATCTTTGTAACCATAATGCTTCCTGACTTGCATGAGGGCCGCCATGTATTCAACTTCAGAGTTGAGGACTCTAATCATAACCCGCCTGTCTTTTTGCTCATCCAATTGATTGTTCTCCAAATAGGTTAAACACTATACCCACTTGTAGATCTTCTACTATCCAAATCTCCAACCCAGTCCAAACATCAACAAAGCCATGTATGTCCAACACTCTATACAACTCGGTCTTCCTTGGTAGCACAATCCATAATTGGTAATTACACGCAAATACCTGAAGATCCTATTCACTGCAACCCAATTTTCACATACATAATTAATCATGAATCAACTCAAGACTCTCACTTATTGGGAAATGTCTAATATAATATAGACCATAATGTACATCAAATTACCAACTACACTGGCATATGGAACATGGACATGTCCTCTTCTTCTCCTCGTGGTTCTGGGACACCGACTGCATATAAACTTACACCCATAGGAATAGGAACCTTGACCCGCTTTTACTTCCATGCATATTAAACCTCTACAATATCGCCTCAACATATTTTCTCCCATTCAACCAGAGTTTCCTGTTAACATGATCTCTTTTAATCTCATTCCCATAATGAAGTTAGCAAAGACCGAGATCCTTCCTACGTCAAATTTGGAGGATAGCTCGTGATTTCACTCCTCTTGATAACATCCACAGCATATTTCCTACCAACAACATGTCATCAACATACAACACCGCATAAATGAAGTGATTACTAACCGGCTTGTAATATACACGCGATTAGCCCCTGCTTCTTACATATGCCAATCCAAGGATGCATGTGTCAAACTTTGGTACCACATCCTAGTGATTGCTTCTCGCACCATATAGTGACTTCTTTTAGCTTACGTATCAACTCTTTCTTTCCCTTCACTACAAAGCCTTCCTCGGCTACTTCATGATTTTATTTTCCAGATTCCCCATGGGAATGTTGTCTTCACATCCATCTATTCCACTTCAAGATCAAAAGCAAGAGTAATAGATAAAGAAATCTAATAGAACTTGAATCCAGCAACAGGAGAAAAAATCTCACCAAAGTCAATTCTCTAATTGGAATAACCTTTTGCTACTAACCGAAGCTTTGTATTTCTCCACTTTACCTTGTGCATTAAACTTCTTCTTTAAACAACCATTTGCTACCAACATATTTTCTCTTCCAAACTGCAAATCAACTATATCCCATGCCTCATTCTTATCCAAGGCATCCATTTCTTCAACCATGGCTCCTTCCGAAGTTTACTATCATCCAATTCACCGCTTTCCCTCGATATGATCATCATCACTAATAGATAAAGCAAAAATTGGAAACGTAAATAAGGTGGACTATACCCTTCTCTCGTTGCCTTTATCTCACTGATCTCCTCAATACCTGGGTATGAGGTTCTTCTTCTTCTTCGCTTCTTCCTTCCAGATGATTCAGATTTTGCATCATCCAACTCAAGCTCTATTTTCTTAGGGTTGTCTTGCGTTGGTAGGAATTGTATTTGGACACATCCTTAATTTCTTTGAAAATACCGACTTTCGATCAGAACATTCTTCTTGGTTTTTGGGTTCCAAAGCTTATAACTCTTCACACCATCTTTATAACCAATAAAGATAATTAATTTTTCAAATTTCTTTTTATCCAAAATTTTTACTTCTATTTTCCTTTTAAACATGTAACATCATCACAAGAAAACACTCTAAGATGTTGAAGAGAGGGTTTCTTTCCGTAATTCATACCGCGGTGGAGTTTTTATCATCCAACACTAATGAAGATGATCGATTGACCAGTTAACATGATGTACCCACCTATTTCTTATTCAAAATTCTTGTCATAACCCAGAACCGCTGAGCATGCCCTTGCTTTTTCCATCGCGTCTTGTTCATCCTCTCGGCAATTCCATTCTACTGAGGAGTGTATGGAGTAGTTCTCTTATACCATTAATTTACATAATTATTTGAATTCATTTCCTCAGAATTTCTCCACCATTATTTGTTCTCAATACCTTGATCTTCCTTCCTATCCGATTTTCTACCAGGTCTTTAAACTCTTTAAATTTATCAACACCCTATATTTCTCAAGAAAATAACCATGTGTTCTTGAAAATCATCTATGGATGAAACATACTTGTGACATTTACCTAGGGATGGAACAAAGAATAGGTCCAACACATCATCAGAACAATCCCAAGATCCCCTTTGTTCTTTTAGCACTAGATGGGAATCTTACTGATTTTGTTTACCATATATGCAATGTTCATGCAAATCAAATCCGTGAGTGCAATTAGACATACCTACAACCATACCTTTACCGTAGTGTTCGAAGGCCCTTTTACTCCACATGCTCCCGCCTTTGATGCCACATCATGGTCTCTTTCCTGACACAATATTATTCTATTCTCTTCATTTCTCTACTTAGGGACAACATAACTGCTACACCCATTAGTATAAGTGTTCCCAACAACTTGTACAGATTCCACACCGAACTCCCCCCATACACCATTGCTCCCTGCACCATCTTGCAAGTGTTTTTTCCAAATACGCATCCACCGTGATCATCCATCTTTCATGCATATTGGGATCCCGGCTAGTTTTGGAATGTGCAGAACCCTGTGGAGAGTTCTAATCCTTCCATCTTTAGCAACAACTTAATCCCTTCCATGTCCCAAGATTTTTGATGACGAGTCATCTCCTAGGGAATACATCACCATCAGATATTTCTCATATTCACAAAACCACTCCCTATGAGGAGTCATAGGCATGACGCACTGAAGTCGACATCAACCATACATCACTTGGCCCCCAGATAAATAGATGCTGTAAACATCAACTCTTTCTTTAGTGGAGGTTTTTGCCCCCATGGTGGAAGAGGTACTCATCCAACTCTTTGGTTTATCGACCTTATTAGACTTGCAATCTTCTTATAATGCCCCTGCTTTTACCACACCTCCAACATTTCCTCAAAGATTTTCTCCTGAGACTTAGATCTACCTATAGATTTAGATCTCCCCACCAAAGGTTTACTACTAACAATCTTGTCTTGGGTATGCCCTCTACAAATAAAGCATCTATGCTATGACTATCCATGCTTTTCCTACTCTCATCTCTTCGTGACAAGGGATGCAACTACTCCCTCATACTTCAATGTAGATTGAGTCGCACTACCAATTGCTACAAACTGTGATTATCCCAAGATTCTGTTAAAGAACATAACAAAGTAATACACTTTTTTTCTTCTGCAATTGTAATATTAATCGAGACAAGTTGACTTACCAGAGTATTAAAGGCATTTAGATTGTTCTCAATAATACATAATTCCATCTTCCATCCTAAGATGAGGCAACTATTTCAAGAAACAACTTTGTTTTACTGTGGACTTGATTGATACAAATTCTCAACTTATCCCATAGTTCCTTGGTCAGATTCTCCTCCTGAGACATTCAACAAACCACCTACTGTGCATAGTTGGACACACTCCTTGCTCTTCCTGGCCCAACTTCTCCCACCTTCCTTCATACATACCAAGAGGCTAGTGTACTAGTATGTTGTGTATTAGTAGGTTGTGTACCAAAAGAGTCTATGTGTACAGTAGATGTACAAGGTGCGTTGTACCATGATCCACAACCATCCATTATTCTTTTGTCTACAAGAAAGTCCTCCATCTTGAGCTTCCATAGCTCAAAGTTTTTACCATTGAACTTCTTTCTCTCGATTCTAGATGAGCTCACTATTCCTCTTTCTATACTTGAATTTCCACTGCAAAAGCTCCCACTTCAAATCCAGTTTATCATGCACTCCAAGATAAACTTGATCTATCAAGACCGAGCTAAACCCTCAACAACAAAGGCTAAGGCCCTATGAAGCCAAAAACGAGCTCGATACCACATGTAAGTTTTAAAACCTGTGAGGTAAAGCAATGAATATATTTTCTTAAGAAAAAACATAAATTAATCAATTGCCCATACACATAGTAATATCAGATTTTATAATCGAAACCTCAACGGAAAACCTTTCTTATATTCATTATACCGAATTTCACCATTCACTATAATATATATATAATGTTTTAGGTATTCCTCAGATACCAAAACCCTAATCCCCTTAATCCAGATTAATTTACAAATCCGCTAAATATAGAAAAAACCGCCCAAAAAAACAAATTCTGTGGTGTTGCCCCAAACGCTACGTGTAACTAGTGGGGGGGGCATACCTACCCCCTGCTGGGACCCCCTAGGAAAGCTCCCGGTGCACATAACACAAAGAGCACTACTAGAGGGATCAAGCTGTGACGCGGTTGTCATATCTTATGCACCCACACACACACATGCAAAGAATATAACATATACCCAACAAAGGTTAGAAACAAGAGTATTCTAAATGACCAATGTAAGTGTGTTGTATAATTTACATCAACAAACTTTGAAGCTTACTACCATATGTCAAAGGTAATTCTACTTCACCAATGAGTGGTTAAGAGTGTTTAACCATGACCATAAATTCTATGACATCCTTGTTGTATGGTATCAACAAGGGGTGACCTTCATAGCTCTAAGTAATAATATTTTCCCCACCATACACCTCAGGCCAAGATAGAGATGGACAACCCAACTAGTAAGCAGGAATTATGGAGAGAAATATGCAACACATGTGAGGATAAGATGATGACCAATGATGTATGAGATAACTTAGAGGGGAAATTTTTTCAATTGGGATGCTATCCTATCTAACACACTAGTAGAAACTACAAGAAAGGCTCAAACATATGCATTCTTAGGAGCCCTGTAGTTTTATATGTCTTCCTACCCATTATTGTGTGTTTTTTTCCTCACCCTCTAACATATTCATAATAGGGCTATCCTGGTATTAAGAGAAACCCCTATTCATGTTCATTTCAAGGGTTCATTTAAGAACACTTAAAAAATATCAATTTTCCCCATTTGTGATGGCTTCTTGGTGCCATTGTATGAGCTAATATTTTGTAAATCTTGTCCAAGAATATCTCCAAATGACACATAAGTATTGAAAGACATTGGAGATTGGTACACAAGCGCCCCATATTCTTCTACCTTATGTGCCAAATATATTGCTAATTTAGGAAATCAAATACTAGATTGCTTTGCATTTAATTTTCAATGCATGTTTGATGAAGCATCAAAAGAAGTTGTGCCCAACTTATCCATTGTATATAGGCATGCATGGACTAACAAACTACTTGGGCCAGGATGGAAGGAGAGAAGATCAATAAATATCATTTTAAGCTAGAAATAACTCAAATGCATGATCATCCTCAATATTACATTGAAAACATAGAGTCAATAAGGAAGATCTCCTTCCATACAAGCATGAAGAGGAATCCATAGCTTTTAAAAAACCTTGTTATTACCCAACTTCTATGAAGAGTAGTTTTATATAATCTACGTTATTGCAAGGAAAAGAGAGAAGAAAGAAAGAGGAAGTTGAAATGGAAATGTGAGAATAACCTCCAAGAGAAAATAAAATAACATGAAAAGAGAAGAATAAAAACATTAGAGAAATACAAAGAGAAAGATGAAGCTATAAGAAAAGAAGAAGCACAAATAAATTTTTCTAAGAAAGAGGAATTGGAAAAGAAGAAAGAGGCTAATGATAAATTCAAAGATGAAATGTTAGCAAACAAGGAATAATTTGAAAGGAAGGATAAGGAAAATACAGAATCTAAGAAGAAACAAGAATCATATAAAAAATCCCAAGTTGATGTAGAGGCTAAGAAGAAGAACATTGAAATTGAAGTGGAAAAAGCTAAAAATATAGAAGAAGAGTTGAAATTTAAGGCTAAAGTAGAAAAAAATAAAGCACTAGGATCTATCTAAAAGAGAATCTAAACAAGAATAGGAGGAGCAAAATAAAATACAATAAGAACTAAGGAAGAAAAATCAAGATGATACTCAAATATAAGAGACAAGAAAAGAAGGAGAAGAATTAGTACAACAGACCAATGACAATGAGGGAAATATGGAGCAACAAGATTCTTCTCCAATTGAAGAAGTCTTCAATACTCAAACATTTGCTAGTACCTTTGGCATAGGCATGGTTGCAAGAGGTGATGGCCTTATTCCAACAACAATAGACAAATTTGCCAATCTGGAATCGTTTACCTTTGATAAGCAAATTAAACAAGTATTAAAGTAGAAGCACGAATGAACAAGAATTGACTTAGATTCCAAAATGGTACCTACCATCGAACAGTGGTGATAGACACAAAAAAATTGAGTTTATCTTCCTCTACTTCTATTGGTCTGGCTATTCCATAGGTTAATGTTCATAAAGTTGTGGATGTAGAGAAGAAAACAAAGGAGTATGAAACCAAAATCACCTTGTTGGAAATCCAAGTTAACTATTACAAGTCAAGTAAATATCAGACTTCATACTTTATCATTTATGCCTTAAGTGTACAAAATGTGTTGAAAAATGTATAAGTGGAATTTTATGACAGATTACAACATGTGCATGCATAGGGCCAAGACATAATTGATGTCACAACCTATATTCAAGCATGGGAACTTTCCTACCGATGGGATCAATTATAATTTGATAAAGTAAGGGATTGGTAGTCCTCCTTAGAGGAAATCCCTAATAAAATTCATTTCTTCACTCCCGAGGCCCTTCAAAAGATGGATTTAAACCTAAGATACTAGAAGCAGGCAGGTCAAAATGCATGCAAGGGAAGGAAATAGAACACAAGTAAGACACAAGTGTTATAGAGTAATCTCCCATATGGATAGGTGAGACCTCTCACTGATCTGACATAGATCAATGATAGATTGTGGATATAACACTATGGGTTTCCTCTAGATATGAAACATATATATTCTAATTATTCTTAAAGGGAGAGGGAAAAACCTTACCTTTTTCATGACAATTGTCTTATTGCTTCCTTTGGTGATTCAGCTCCAAGATCTGACTCCTAGATCTTGCAATTTGTCACCTACACACAAGACAAAAACCAAAACCTTTCTCAAAGACTTTTAATCATAAAGAGTAAATCATATATCAACAGATTTAATCTACCTTGCTCAATAAAGGATATATTTACTAATGTATCATATGAAACAATCATATATCAAACATATTGGAGGGGAAAACCCAGAGATCTATATAAATTATGAAGGAAAATTACAACAATGTAAATATGCCTCGAGACAATTGCAATAATTCTTTGGCTCAAAGCCCATTGAGACCTTCCTTATCCCTCTCTCAAGTGTNATCAAACATATTGGAGGGGAAAACCCAGAGATCTATATAAATTATGAAGGAAAATTACAACAATGTAAATATGCCTCGAGACAATTGCAATAATTCTTTGGCTCAAAGCCCATTGAGACCTTCCTTATCCCTCTCTCAAGTGTGGATGAACCAACAATGAACTCTTAAGCCATAAATGCCTCTTTGCTTATATTTTGGTAGCATAAGTTTATCAAGGATTGAGCTCCCATACCTCTTGGTTAGGTCTTCTTTTATAGAGTGATGGAGGAGGTTTTGAAGATATGTTCAAAGCTTATAACTTGATCAAAAATAGGTTAGGCACAAGTTCCAAAGCTCATGATGCATCATGGACAGCCTATCCCGATATGATCTCCTCGCAATTCATCAAATATAGAAGGTTTTATAGGTGATTATTGGTTGCACAAGGGAGACAAACGATCGATTGCATGTTGAAGGAAGGAAAGATGCAATTAGTTGCACCTTGCATGAAGGTAAGGAGCGATCGTGCTCTAAACTAGTGATTTCTTGGCACTAGCATGTAATTCTGGAAAGATGACATCAGTAGGTCCTTTATGAGGCCTAGGGTGATAAATAGAGGTATAACATATATTGTTGGGTTGTTGCTTTGGTCTACTCTACACTATCAGTTGGAATTATTTTTGCCCATTTTAACCTATCCCTACCTATCCCTTTGCTATATTTCCTTACGTTTTTGAAGTTAAAGTTCCAATACAAGCTACAAGGTATTTTGTTTCTTAACTTGTTAATTTTCCTTGCTCTTTAGTGAATTAGAGAAGTAAAGGAATGGTTTTACTAATAATGGTGTTTTAAGAGTTCAAATCCGATAGTGGCTAGACAATTTTGTAACATCATTTTCCAACACATGAAGACAGATCTGGAAATTCAACGACACGGATTTTGTGCAGAACATGCCCAATTAGGTGACTCACAAATTGATTCCTTAGAAAGTGGATGATTTTGAATGTATGGGCGTTTCTTCAAAGAGGATTTTCCCAGATTTCTTTTTGTGGATGTTTCTATCAAACATATGCCAAATGGAAGAGGCAATCCAAGGATGGAATCAAATCAAACAAATAAAGATATTCTTAAATGTTTTATGTTATGAGAATATTCTGTAATCAAATCACATCCCATCCTTTCAACTGTCATCAACCCAATTTGTAATAATTATTATTTTATTTGTTGTTCATAGTTGCGGGTGATTTTGAAATTGATCGATAAGTTGTGATCCATTCCAACCTCTTCTGTATAAATGCATGGTCATGGAACATAGGAGGTGTGTGGATTATTGTAATTTTTGATATTTTTCATGTAATAACCAAAGGTTGATGTTGTTCTGTCTATGCATGTGAAGACTCCTTAGTCTAGTTTTCTCCAAAAACGCCTACCAATTTAGAAGGCCCCCTCAATCTGGTTTGGTTTGCTACATATTTTTCATAGAGTAGTATTTAGTATTCTCTAGGTTGTTTAGTATTTGATTTAATTTATGACTTTCCATTTAATTTCTAGTTGATGTGATTACATTTCAAGCTTTCAAGTTAATATCCATGTGTGATTTCAGTCACAGGGACATCTACTCATGTTGTGTCAAATGAATCAAATATATATTTATCACTTAAACACTTTGATTCTATAAAGTGAATAAGTTGTGATCAAAGCTTTATAAACTACGATTGTAGTGGATATTAATTTCAGTATTTGAATCCTTGTGCTGATTTATTTGATCTTCATATTTCAGTTCATTTATGGTTTGAAGCTTGTAAGTAGCAGGAATTACTTGAACAATTGAAATAATTATACTAGGATATTTTCATGGGAATATTCTTAATAAGAATAAAATACCATGTCTGGTTTTGTAAACATTAGCTTCCATAGTTCACCTTGATTCTTGAATTGACTTATCAAGCCCTACCATAGTTATTTCTTTTTCTGTTCTTAATTTTATATTTCAATTAAATGCTCTATTTACATCTCTAAGTGTGCACATATTGAAACAAGGTTTTCTTTGGTAGTTCAAAATTCTTTTGTTTAATTACTACAGAACGAGGACATTGAAGATGACATATCTAATCTTCTTTATAAGTGATCACATGAACATTGAATGAAGAAAAGATTGTGATTCATACCCAACAACATGTAAATGAACTTTGATCCAGTGATAAGATATTTCTGTGGTGTCCATCGATCTGTATTTTTAATTGACTTCACTTCGAGTCTATTTGATGACAACTATAAGAATATCTAGATCTAGTCTTTACTAAAGGATTTGATTATTGCAGAAACATTTTTATATGTGAACCAAATGAAAGATTGTAATATGTGTGTTGGATGATGAAAATGTTAGTCCTTTGAAGCTGTACACATTCTTGTTACACTGTACTTAGGTTCCAGTTTGAATGATTGTTTATGCTTTTATTTTTCATGCTCTTTATTTCTTCTTTTGTGTGATCGGACGAGTGTGGTGTGTCTTGGAAATCCCAATGTTTCTAACCTTGAGAATCTTACGAAAGCTGAAAAGCTACAAGAAATTGAACCTACAACCCTAAGACCTTTTGACTTTAATTTCAAAACTGCAATTTGAATTCAGTGGCATAGTTAGTTGCCTAGTCCTGCAAATATTTTTCCATCATCTGATAAGTTTACGAGCTCCCAGATTGATAATTTAATGGTCATCAATTTAAGAGATTAAATTGAATAATAAATGCCCTTAATTTGTGAGGTCATAAGAGGAACTGATGGCCGAAATACATTACCAACAATACCAACAATACATAGTAGTGGAATAAGGAAGGATATCAAAAAACAAGGGACTAGTAAGTACTTGTAAATAATCATCAACCAAACATATATATAGATGTCGAGTCCTCGAATTGAGATCTTTGTAGCACCTGTCCAATATCTTTTTATACACCCTTTTCCCATTTCCATTCCATCTTAATACCCTTTTTCATCCACAATGATGCATTTTTGGTGAAGGTCTAATTATTCTCTCAACATGCCATTTTAATACTTATTCTTATGCATTTTCAGGAGATTATCACCTTTCAATGTTAACAGTGGTATACAGGAACAAGGCTGCACATGTACCTTTCCAACACAAGAGATGAAACTCCTAAATATGAGTTGATGCAACTCTCTACTCGAGCATAACTACTGCAACTATGGGTTGCTGACATTGTTGCGGCTCTCGCCTTTGCTGCAACTCTCCATTCCGTGACTCTCACTGTGCTATGACTCTTACTACAAGACCGTTTTTGCAACTCTTCATTACTGTGACTATCATTGTGTTGCAACTCTTGCCTCACCGTTGTTGCAACTCTCACTACATTGTTGCTGCAACTGTGAGAACGAGTGTTGTAACTCCATGCATGCTGCAACATCACATCATCCAATCACACAATTGTCATCTAGGGATCAAACAAGTAGTCAAACAACCAACTTCTTCACGCAGGAAGATGACAAAGGCAATTGGGCACCCATAAAGGAATGAATGACTCTACCGCCACTTGCCATATTTCAACTGATNCATCATCCAATCACACAATTGTCATCTAGGGATCAAACAAGTAGTCAAACAACCAACTTCTTCACGCAGGAAGATGACAAAGGCAATTGGGCACCCATAAAGGAATGAATGACTCTACCGCCACTTGCCATATTTCAACTGATTAATTCAACATGTGCCCGATCTTTGCTATCTTTTGGAGGAAACGATATAATGAGATGGAACAAAATGATTCTCATGTCTATCCATTGATTTCCTTGATTATTTTAGGAAGAAACTATTATGTTTACAGACCCCTACTCTCTCTGAGCCGGGATGGATGGAGATGAGGAAAAAGAAAGTTAGTGAACAAAACTGTATTGATCTGTGCATTTTCCTGCAATATAAGCTTCATTTTATTCTTATCCAAGTGACGGTGTGTTGAGTATTTAATATCCCTACTGCATTCATAAACAAATACCTTGTGTAAGGAGGTAGGCCCCCCTCCTTAGCTCGATATTGTTTGTATTTTATAGAAGTAGCTATAACATATTTTATGCATTTTTTTTTATTTCCAACAATTCTTCTATCAACACTTTGTTGTAACTCTAGTATTTTCCCATTGCCGCAACTCCTGTTGCCGCCACTCCATGCTGACATTAAAAAATCTCGTTTTTTGACTAATGAATGCATATATGTAGCATCTCTTATATATTTTATTTCCAACAATTCCTTTGTTCAACACTTTGTTGTAACTCTAATATTTCCTGTGTTGCAACTCATGTTGCTGCAACTCTGCAATTACATTACGACAATTACCTTCTTGGATAAAAAATGGTTTGTTTGCAGTTCATGTTAGTTTATTCCCTTTTTTTACATCATAGTGTGTTTTGATTTCTACAACTTGAGGTTTGTTTGATTTTAGTACATGGGACATCATATATCTGTCACATTAATCAAGATCATTTTAATATTTGAACAAATCACCTTTGATGCTTATGTAATTTACTTTCCTACAAGTGTGATTTATTTTCTTGCAAGTGTGAAATTCACTTTCCTGCAAGTGTGATATTTAATTTCTTGTAAAAGTGTGTTTCTATTCCCCTAAGTGTGGACTCGATCGCGTGGTTTAATTTGGTGACTTGATAAAGCATGTTTACATCTTTCCTTCTGACATCCATTTAGAAGTACTACGATTCATTGGCAATTGCGACGTCTTACTTGCATATATGGTGCACGATAGATCATAATTTCTATATGACCCCAGATTGATAATTAAATGCACAACTCTTCAGTTGCTTAGTAAATTAAATAGGAAGTGATTGGAAAATCCGTCATTTTTTGTGTTGTTTCTAGGGATCTGTCAAAAGTATAATTTCTACTTTACCGTCATTTGTATTTTCATTACAATGGATTGGGTGACATGATTTCTTTTCAACAATTTGTAGAATGTATTTCTAATATTTTCTATTCACAAAGTTAGGGATCAACAAGGTAGATTCATTAATTCATCCAAAAATCCCCATAGAAATAACAATGTAGGTCACTCTCAAGAGGGAAATGAGCCCAGTCATCCGAACTATTTGTCACCTACAACAATTTTCCTTTCCAAGATAAGAATTGAGTCCTCCACTCAAGAATTTGAGACCATACAAGATTCCATAAAAACAAAAATTCCATCTTCGAAAGATCTGATTAGTGAGTAGTACCCCTCTGGGGAGTTCATCTTTCCTAAATCTCCGGAAGCACCTTCAAAAGTAGAAGACAACCCTTGGAGGAGGATGGCACACAAAATTTTCAAGGAAGAGACCTTTTCTTTCGGATTTCTGATTAGAGGATCAAATGAAGAGACCAAAATGAAGAATATCCCTCATTCATCCCTGCCGATTTTTCATGGTCTATCCAAAGAAGACCCCAACACCTTCCTCTTTTAATTCAATGTGCTTTGCATAAGTTATGATAATGTGTCAGATGCCCAAAAATTAAAAATTTTCCTTGCCACACTGAAAAACGATGCACTACGCTGGTTCATCGGCCTTGGTAAGGACATCATCCACACATGGGATCAGATGACACAAAACTTCCTAGAGAAGTACAAGGATTATTGTAAAGACAAAGAAAGGAGGGAGGAGGTCTTTAGAATGAAACAACAAGAAGATGAGATCCTTGAGGATTAAGTTGAAATATTCAACTATAATTTGCAAAGTGAAAGGCATGAAGATTTGTCTCTTGAGACATGATGTGTCTTACTCTTGAAAGATATATGAGATGATTGCATTGAACTTCGCAACTTGATGGATGTAGAATATATCTCTCAGAAATATTATTATGTCATCATGGAAAATTTCCGCAGATACTATAGAGGTACCTAAAAAATAGGAAAAGGACCAAGAGATGTATTGACAAAGACCAACAAGACTATTGGAAGTGGAGTTACAAGAGCAAAAATTGGGAATATGTTAGAGGATTTCAAGACTGGTATACTCAGTTCCTCAAGCTCCTAGTTGGACACGCTACAAATAAAGAAGAAGAGGGAAGAGGCAGAGCTATCTTTGGCTATATTTTCCCTGCAATGCCGAAAGAAACATTCGTGGAGAGAATGTCCATTAGACCAAATTGAGGTTTGCGGAATATGCAATGAAGACCATGCTACCAACAACTGTCCATCCCTACCAGGATTGAAAGATGTATACTAGAAAGCTGAGGAACTGGAGTAGCTATGATTTGTTTCTTAGAAACGACCATGGAAACCCAAACCTCAAGATATGGTTCAAGACCAGTCTCATTATTTTAATTCATATAGGACTAACCCTTCCATGTAGTCTACTTCTCAACCATGGTGTCTTCCAACACAACCATGGGTGGATCCTCCTCCTCCAAGCTAGTTATAGCAATAGGGGTGGAGAAATACCACTTTAGGAGGGCCTCAATAGAACATAACAAAACCACCCATGAAACTTCTCCCCCCTCCACTAATGCAGGCATCCACATCAGCCGCTCCTCAACCACAATTACTTGCATAGCCTATTCTTAACCCTAATAATGGGAGGCCAACCCAACCAACACAAGATGTCAAACTTTTTATCTACCCTACCTATTCCATCTCTTCCCTAGACTGGCATGATATTCATCTTCAATATGGGAAGACACTAACTAAAGACCAACTTCCTGTTCATATTGAAGATTTGAATGAGGACGTCCAGAATGAAGGACCAGAACAAGAAAAATCTCATGAATCTTTGAGAGCCGACTACACCCACCCTGAACCCCAAAACCCAACTTATCCAAAAATATTAAACCAAGAGAAACCTGCTAATTATCTCGAGTTTGACTTCTTGGGGGAAATCAAGAACGTGTGTGTCAAAATATCGCTTGTCTAAGCCATCAAAGATGTGCCTATCTATTCGAAAGCGGTATGGGAACTTTGTTTAAGGAAACCCAACAAAAAAAGGAAGGATCCCCAAAATGTCTATGTTGTTGGAAAGTTGTCAATCTTAATGATGGGGGGGAGTTCTCCCAACAAGATACTCTGACCCTAGTAGCCCGATAGTTAATGTGTAGATTAATAATACACTCATTACCAACACATTAATTGATCTTGGTTTTTCCATTAATGTCATGATGTGTGAGATCATAGAAGCCTTAGGACTCGCCGGTCTCAGGGAAACCCCAATTGTACTCCAACTTGCTGATAGATCAACCATCAAACTAGAGGGAATCCTAGAAAATATAATGATCTCTATAGATTTGTGGGAATATCCTGCTAAATTTATGATTCTACAACCCAAATCACTCTATAGATTCGTGGGAATATCCCACTGAATTTATGATCCTACAACCCAAATCTTCTCTGGGAGTGTATCCTTTAATCCTAGGAAGGTCATGGTTGGCCACTGCTGATGCTTACATCAGTTGTAGATATGGCAACATGACCATTTCCCATGGGAATTCTACAAAAATGTTAACCCTATATCCTCCCTCCAAACCCAACATAGATTTTGAAACACCACTATGGGCCGACGGAAAAGATAGTGATGAAGAAGGAGAAGCTCATCAAGTCCTCTGTATAGATCAATACTTATCCATTAGAGATAAAATTGAGGATGATGAAATCAATGATCTCATAGCCTCTTCTTCTCCCTCCACCAACTCACATGTTCTTGACCATGTTATGCATCCAAAAACACATGCTTCTCTTTCCTCAACAAGTACTTCACCTTTAGAACATGAGTCCTCAACCAAAGAAGACCAAGGGTTCACCACAAAAACCATAGAAATTATCCCTAGAAGGACTTTGAAAACCAATTGGGGGCTGACTGAACAACAAAGAGAGCTCCTAGTGAAAGTGTTGCAAAAGCACAACAATGCCTTTGACTGGGATTACTCCGAAATGAAGGGAATCCATCCNAAAACCATAGAAATTATCCCTAGAAGGACTTTGAAAACCAATTGGGGGCTGACTGAACAACAAAGAGAGCTCCTAGTGAAAGTGTTGCAAAAGCACAACAATGCCTTTGACTGGGATTACTCCGAAATGAAGGGAATCCATCCTGACTTATGCACACACCATATATACATTAAGGAAGGATATAGACCCACCTACTAACCCCAACGTCGATGAATCCAACACCGAGGGATATAGTAAAGGAAGAACTACATAAATTGCTCATAGCCAACTTTATCTATCCAATTTCTAACAGTTAGTGGGTCTCCCCTCTCATCATTGTACCAAAGAAGAATGGTAAATGGAGGATTTGTGTGGATTATAGGGAACTCAAAAAGGAAACAAACAAGGACCATTTTCTTCTTCCATTCATCGACTAGGTCCTAGATACATTGGTAGGAGAGAAATACTTTTTTTTCCTTGACAAATCCAGCGGGTACAACCAGATTTGGATCTCTCTTGACGATCAAGACAAGACAATGTTTGCTTGTCCATGGGGGAAATTTTCCTATCGTGTTCTGCCATTCGGATTATGTAACGCTCCTACGACCTTTCAAAGAGCTATAATTGGTATATTTTCTGATTTAATTCATGATTGTGTGGAAATTTATATGGATGACTTTACAACATATGGTGGTGAATTTGATGAGGCATTAAACAATTTAGAGAAAACTTTAATAAGGTGTAAGGAATCTAACATTTCCCTCAGTAATGTGAAATGCACAATGATGTTGACAAATGGAATTGTATCGGGGCATCATATCTCGGCTAAAGGCATCCAAGTGGATCTAAAAAACATCAAGGTAATAATAAAATTGCCGACTTCACATTCACAAAAAGAGGTACAAATTTTCTTAGGACATGCCTTGTCCATTGTTTGCTTTGATTAAAAAAAATTATGAGTTTTTATGGACAAAAAGTTGCCAGCATGCATTTGAAAGACTGAAATCCAAGGTGTTCGAGGCTCCTATTTTAAGAGGGCCCAATTGGTGTCTCTCGTTTCATATCTCTATGGATGCATCAAACACCGCCATTGGAGTTGTTCTGGGGAAACTAGACAGAAATGATCCATACATAGTCTACTATGTCAACAAAAATCTCTTGCACGTAGAACTAAATTACATGGTAATAGAGAAAGAGTTTCTTGTTGTAATATATGCAATTAATAAGTTTCAACATTACATCACATGATATCCAGTAGTATTTCACATTGACCATGTTGCCATAAAATACTTAATGAACAAACCTATCACTAATGGCAGGGTAACTAGGTGGTTATTGTTATTATAGCAATATTATATAACCATCTTGAATAAACTAGGGAATGGTAATGTAGTGTCTGATTTTCTTTCGAGACTCACATCTAATGAGAATGAGCTACCTGTAGAAGATTCTTTCCTTGTTGAGTACCTATTTGTGGTTTCTACTAAGTCTCCTTGGTTCGTAGATATCGCTAATTACTTGGAAGCACATATAATTCTACATCATTTATCTCTAAAGGAGCGACGACATATCATCAAAAAAAGTTGGATATTTTCATGGATCAAGTGTTGTCTCTTCTACACAAGATTAGATCTCATCATTAGGAGATGCATGCAGGAATATGATATCTACAAGATCTTGAAAGCTTTCCATGATGGTCCATATGGGGGCCACTTTGTAGACAACATGACTGGGTACAAGGTACTTCATCAATGGTAATATTGGCCCACTATCTTCAAGGACTCCAAAGAATATGTAGGTGTGATAGTTGGTAGCGCATGGGAAGATCGGTGCAAGAAGAGAAAATGACATATCAATGACAATTGGTATTGGAACCATTTGATAAATGGGCCCTGGATTTTTTGGGACCAACCAATCTTCCTTCCCACCATAACTTCTACGTCCTACTATGCACAGATTATGTCACAAAGTGGATGGAATCCAAGCCACTCCCAACCACAACAAAGCAAGCAGTAGTAGGATTTATTCATGAAGAGATCTTCACCAGGTTTGAGATACCTTGGGAAATAGTTATTGATGGAGAAAATCAATTCACTTCGAGGCTTATTAAAGACTTGATGGATATATACAAGATCATACACATGGTTACTACACCATATCACCCACAGACCAATGGGAAAGTAGAAGGGGCTACAAAATTGTTGAGGCTTGTTAAGCCCACCTCCCCCATGCTAGGAGTGAATAAAGAGATCATGTCTTGAGGCCCAAAGGTAGTAGACATGGAGTGCCGAGAGTCATATTGACCTGCAATTCCCAAAGGGACCCTCTTTTTCATGATAGCCTCATCGTTCATCACCAACAACAGAGCAACATCCACCACATCGGCTTGGTCCAAGAAGATGGCAGGTCTTTCTCCATGAGGTACCGAGTTTGGTATCATGGTAAGTGTAATTTTAATATTTGAAGCATTTGAGCATGTTGGAAAGAATCCTTTCTTGATTATATAACATTTTCTTGGAATTTATACCTTTTTCCTAGTTTCACCTTAGTGAGTGACATGGTCTCCTAGTAAGTAGGTCACCCTTGGGAAAAGGGTTGCTACTGGGAAGTTATTTGAAGGGTCATCATATCATTTGTTAAGAACCAAAGACTGAATACAAAAGCACCACAACATATATACAAGAACTATATGCAAAATCTCCTTTATTACTATCAAACCCTTGAGGTAGGGCAACACCATACAATGGATCCTATTATGGAAGGGATCCTCTCCTGTTCACTTGCCTCTTCAAGGGGGCATCCTCCTATTGAGCTATC
>SNQJ01S0156887.1:0-12741 GCA_010110895.2 Picea sitchensis
AAAGGGAGGAATGTGGATACAAGACAAAGAGAGTGAGTGGGGAAGAGAGAGAGATAGAAGGAGGGAGATGGGGGTGGGACAATGTGGGAGAGAGATAGAATGTGTGTGTTGTTGCGGAAAATATATGAAATTATAGTTCTCAATCATTTTCAGACCTTTCTTGGCTAAAGCAATGTAGACGGGAATATCACCCTATGTTTATAGCCAACAAAAATAACATCCTAACTCACAAGTATTAATTACGAGTTCTTAGGCTAATATTTTTTCAATAAAAAGATTGGAAATTTACTTTTTATGTAATTTTTTGAACATATCAGTTGTTGAAATAAATGTAAAGATAGAAGTAAAGTCACCAGGATGATAATCAAGACAGATAAGACATAAATAAATACTTTCTTTCATTCAAATTCACCAAAGAGTCATTTTCATTACAAAATCTCATGCATAAATTTTGGACAAAGTCAAACTTAGACATCCCCGATGGAACAGACAAAAGGACCTCTGATAGAAAACCAAAACTAAACTCTAAAATTTGGATCAACTTGCCACAGATTGTTTCCCACTCGACTCTGCACAATAGCTTTTTTCAGTCATGAAAACTAATTCACAAACAGACAAGTCTACATAGACTATCAAAGATAGATCAACACCTCTGGAAAAAAAGTGTCTGAATGATGTGATTCATCCCTAAATATTGTTGTGTACAATAATACCCTACTATCATAAAAGAGAATTAGGCTTGTGATGAATAAATGAATGAATGAAAAATGAACTATTTCAACATAACTCAAATAGAAAACCTTAGTATGCTTCTGCTTCTATCCTCCCTATTCCTCCCTTTCCTTTTTCTTTTAAACAATTTATAATTGGTTGAAGTAGTTGAACCAACTCATTAGTTAAGTTAGTTAAAAGACTCAACCAACTTTAGTTAGGGGGGGGAAGTAATAATCATAATAAAGGTCATAAATAAATAATAACTAGTAGGTGGGACCCCTTGTGACTCCCTTTAGCTCATAACAATCATAACATAACTATTTAGTTAAGAAAAAAACACATCCTTGTTCTCCCATCCACATATTCACATTTGACAATTTAGCTCATGATATTTGAAATTATTTTCAAAAGAAATATTATTCATATATCCAAAAGTAAAACATGATGTCAAAGTTTCCTGGAGTCAACTTTCATCAACAATAAAAGAAAACTTAAAATCCATATTTTTTGGTTTGTGAAGAAATATTTCCCTTGTTGATCCTATCATCCTTTAGTCCTTTTGAACCTGCCTTAGGCTATGCAGAATCTTCAAGCCTCATATTGATGATCATATGAGAGCAATCGTCCTTCCAATGCAAGTGGGAGGACACAGATTTACCAGAATTATCTCAAGATGCGGGAGGGGTAGTAGCGTCCCTCTCCTTGACAGAGGTGTAGTAGGCCTAAGTATTAGGCCTTTTATTTGAATAACTCATTCCTGTAAGTGTGATTGATTAACAAATAATATTTTAAATAACCATACATGAAAACTCTTAAAAATATGAAATAGATTTGGCTCAGTCATGTATCAGACTCATGCAATCTAATCCATACAAATTGTTTTGTTGTTTATCAATGAGCAGGGGGGTGAATAAAGGGTCCTGGGATGTGTGTGGGTTTTTTATTGAGTGAAACATGGTATGATGAGGGGAAAAAAATATGATTACTGCTCAAAGACAACAACAATCAACTGCAAACCAAAGAAAACATCATTGTAATTCACCAAGACACTGCTACTACCAACTACTTCAACACATAATTTGCCTTGACTATAATCAATTTTAGAACAAAGAGTGAAAAATGACTGTGGCAAGGCGATGGGGTTGTAATTAGCGAAAAGAAAAAAAATGGTGGGAAATGAGAGCGAGTATTGTTCACAAAATTAATCAAGTAATCCATATATTCGTTCTGTTAAATGGAGATGCACTAACCAATGATTAATGTTAGCAAATAACAATTATTGTGTATTTAACTAGTTCAATGTTCATAATCAAATGTCTAACACAATGTCATCACAAGACAATATGCATTCCACACAATCTGTAAGGGAGTTTCGTTCCTTTTATTTATAAGAATTCTCAAATGTGTAATAATAATCATTTATGCTTTGTTAATCATCCAAATCAACCACTTCCCACACATTACTTCAATTATCAAATACACTCAAAAATTGTGTTTCAAAATTACAATGAAGTTATGTTGTTACTGCAATTTGAGCCTGCCATTTAAAATGCATGATATTCGTTAAACATACATAGTGGGAAGCCAACCCAATAATCCAGATTGAAATTGGAAAAACCTTGATCATTATTTAAACAGACAGATGACAACCACCATCCCAACCCATGCTATGCACAAAAATAATTCAATCATGCAAGTATAATTTTGTCACTGTACAAGACCGATTCAACGTGACTCCAAATAATCAAAATGTTGGGCTATCCATCCAACACAACAAGGCAACAACAATATGCGTGTATTCATAAAACAAATAATCGAATTGCAACAAATTCGTGCTCAAAGCTCTGTGACTATCTCTGAGTGTGGAACCCAAAATTATCCAAATCATACATAGTGTGCAGCCACCCAAAACAACACGATGAAACATATCCATTTTACGCTTCTAACCACACATTCAAAGTATTAACTCAACCCATCACACCAAGCTATCAATTTAATATCGTATTGCTTCATATTAATCAAACTACAATCAACCATGTTGTATAAAACATGGGGTCATCCCTAATGACACCATCAAATAACCACACCGCACACAGTGGATGGATTTTCTATAGTCATCTCGGTTGCAGTAACCATTTGGACCCAAAAAGAAAATCTTAGTTACAATGACCATTATTTGTGGCTTAGGAACACCATACATGCAAACGCATTATGCGCGCACATAAATAAACAGTTGTAACTAATGTTGATTTTATCATCCCAATAACTTTTAATGAAAAAGACAGTAACTGTGTGCCAACCCAAAACTTCAACAACTAATTCAATGTTGAGACCATAGTTGAACTGTATTAACAAACCGACCTGGCAATTGTGGAAACCACACATACCCATAGGAAGCAACACAATGACTCACTCAATTAAAACAATAATAGGTCATCAAAACACCAGGAGGGTTACTATGTATTTGATCTGTCCAAAGAACCATGCAGGGCGTATCCTTTATAATAACATAGGCAATGACTAGATACCAAAACCAACACAATTGTCACATAACCAATTGGGCAAGCCTGTACTTAATTTTTTCGACAACACATATCAATTAACCATAACCAATAGCAAACCTGAAAGGCCCGACGGTCTTCTCTATAAACCCTCAGACTAGAGGGGTTAAGGGTTTGCTCTCTAGCTAATACAGGGAGAGGAGAGCCGAATATTCTTTATGGTGAAAACCTCTGAGACCGATGGTGTACACACAAAGAACACCATAATTTACTTCATGGCTAGGGTCACGAATCCCATGACAGGAGATATATGAGTAGAGGAGTAAGGCTCTAATTCGGCATGGTAATGATATTTAACACATGCAAGGTATGACCCTTGTGTTTCTCCAGTCAGACAACCATAGCATTGAGGTGAATACAAGTCCGAGTAAGAATAGAAAAACCCATTGCGTGACCTTTAGTGGTGAAAACAACCAATGCACAAGTGATCAAAATGCAGTGACACAGGGTGTTTCCAACCATCAAAACCCACAAAAGACAAATACTGGATACAACGATGTGAATTCGTAAAGACAGTCAGCTACCCAAAAAAAAAACAAAGACCCTTCATCTAAACCAACAAAGAACCCTTATGACTACTAACACCTAGGATGATCGATAACATTATGACTTCAACATCATTGCAAAGGAGACCATCAACGCCTCATTTCGAAAACACAATCTTACATAGTTGCAATACTTAAGGAAAGCACAAACCAATACACTTGAGACAATATCCATTTCATAACCAGAGAAGACTCATGAATTGCCAAAAAAAAAACATACCTGTAACCAAGCACCTTAAAACGTGAGTTGGTCGATTAGTTCCTCTCTACGAAGAAGTCGGAGCATAACCATAGCAACAAGGTTGAACAATAGCCCGACTAGGGTGGAGGCCAATGGAGGGAGTAGGGGTGACGTGCAGTAAATGCACGTTGCCTCCACCCATAGTTCATTAATTCGTTAGTACATGCCAACAAGATTTTCATTAACACCATTAATTTAAAACCCTATGTTGGAATCTACATCTATTACTTGTCAAATGCACCATCCACATCATATCTCCCATTACCAACTTCACCATATTACATATCAACTATATAATCCAATAAACCATGTATTCAATCATCCTAATAGCGTGATCCACATCAACTCATGCCATATCATAATTACTATGCATATCAATTATATAACTCAAAAAAATTGCATATCTACTAATTAAATAACTAGGATAGCAATGAATCATTAAAAATCAATGCATGTATCATAATATATAACTTGTTTTAGTTCCTTCTTTTTTTTTATATATTTCCTTGCTTATTCTTCTCTTAATTTTCCTTTATTTGTTGCTATTAACATGTATCTACTGCAAGAGTCACAAGTAATAGATCCAAGAATAGATAGCAATGGTGACCATGAATAACCTAGGTCATTGTAACATAAAGCCTTAAGCCTGGAGAAGCAAAAGAAACATGTATGATACACCTGGTCTGTCATCCAATAAAAACAAGATGTCACCAACCATGTAAGAAGTGTCGAACAATAGCATAGAATCAAATAATAACTAGACCCGATCTTCAATCTACAAGGGGTTCCCACTTACTAGTATTATTTAGCATTATAATAATAGGATTCAACAACACTTTGTCGGAAAAACATTCGTTGTGATTTTAATCGTCAACAAATTGGTGACTCCAGAGGGAAATTTGTTTTCGACGAATTCAGGACTCAGAACTCATGGTTTTGTAGACCAAGAATAGTAATTTCAAAATATGTAACCAAAATAATTATGCAACAGGGGGAAGTGAGCGAATTTAATGGAAAAATGACTAGGAATTTTGGAATAATTTGTGAAAAATGTTAATTATGGGGGGGTTTATCCCTATATGAATAATCATTCAACCAAAACTGGCTCTTATCTCAAGGATAAAAATTGATGGATCTTCTCTTTTATTTCTCAAATGGACGAAGAAATGGAGAGAAGAAGTGGGAGATAACCAATCTCTTTATAGACAACAGTGAAAGGATATAACAATTTCAAGTGTATCCTCGGGGTAACATCGTAACAGTCATGTAATATTGATTGTTATTGACTAACAATATCTCGTAGGAGTGTCACTGTGGCATAACTGATCCAAGATCTTATTCTTGACTAAAAAAAGATGACAAAATGCAAAAACTAACAGAATAAAATTGCAGAAAACTAAAATAGCAGAAATAAAGTGACATAAAGTAAAAGCGATAGGAAAATATTCAAAACATAAACATAAATCAACTACTGCAAGCATAAAAGAAAAATAGCGAAACTAAAAACAGAGCTAGACTACTAAAATACAGAAAATCCAGATAACGTTAAAGATTTTCATGTTGGTTCCACATAATACTTCAAGTGAGAACAATTAGTGTTGTAGGAAAACAATCACTCCTATAAATATTTTAGAATGTAAGAGTTTGTACCTAAGACAAAAGCGATCTTGAAAGGACCCAACCATAATTTCTGAAATTTTGAGTGTCTTCCGTTATCAGCGTGAGCCGAATCCCATAGCAAAAACTTTTCGTTGACCTTAAACTTGACAGTCTTGACACTCTTGTTGAAATACTTCTTATCAGTTTTTGTCTCCTTGTAATATTATCCAAAGAAAATATACTTTGTTCTTCCAAATCTAGTAGTGCATTTATCCTTTGTGAAACATCGAAAGAATTTAATTATTTGATTTGTACCATCAACCTTAAGGAATAAAGTTCAAGCTAGGTTGGCGAGAGTGCTTCCTAGACATAAACAAGTTGAAAAGGAGTACAACCAGTTCTTACCTTAGTAGTAGTTAGATCTTCCCAAAGGGCGTAAGTGAGGAGAGTGTGCCACTGACGAGGCTTATCTTCGATGAGCCTTTTGATGATTCTTACCTGATTTTTGTTGGTGGACTCGGCCTGCCCGTTTCCTTGGGGGTAATAAGCTGATGAGTTGAAATGTTTAACCCCCAACTTGGCTAAAAATTGAGTTAGCTTAGAAGAAATAAAGGTGGGGCCGTTGTCTGTAATAATTTCTAATGGAAGAACAAATCTGTAAAAAATATTATTTTCAAGGAAGGAAATTACCTGATTGTCTGTGGAATGCTTAAGTGGGGAAGATTCATCCAATTTTGTAAAATAGTATGTGGCTATCAAAATAAAAACTTGTCCAACTGAAGAAGGAGGGTTAATAGGACCAATAAAATCCAATCCCCACTTTGAAAAGGGAAAATATGGTAGGACAGGTTGTAACAACATGGTTGAAAGGCATTCTTTCCCAACAAATTTTTGGCACTTCTCACAAGATCTCGAAAAAACATAAGAGTCACGAAATATTGAAGGCCAATGTTACCCTTTTCTAATAATCTTGAAAGCAGTGGTTTTTGCAGAGAAATGACCTCCTACATGAATGATAGAATTTGAAGAACCATGAGCTTATTGCAATAATTTTTTAGTGTCTTCATTGTTTACACAACAAAGAAGCACACCATCTGCAAATCTTCAAAATAAGAAGTCTCCTATAATGATGTATCTTGCATATTCAAGACAAAGTCTTCTCCTTTGATGAGTGTCTAAGTTGTCTAGACATTTTCGGTTCTATAAGTAATAAACCAAATTCTTGTACCAAGGATGTTCAGACACAGGAAGGATATGATCGTCAATGTAAAAGAGAGATGAAAGGGAACTATCATATTCATCAATTTCTTCACCATTCTTAATATGTTGAGCTAAGTGAAGGTCTAGGTCACGTCCCTTGATAGTGGTAGAAGTCATGATATTTAAATAATGCTCATGGATGTTGGCAAGCCAATGTGCAAGCTTCCCTGAAAGATAAGTCTGTGAGAGAAAAAAATTGACAGCAGGTAAGGGAACATTTACCAACATATGCTTACCTAAGATGTAGTGGAAGAACTTTTCAACAGCCTTAACAAGAGAGAAATCATGTTTCTCAATAAAGGAATATTTAAATTCATCATCAGACAAACTTTGACTCATGTAATCCATTGGTTTTTCAATACCTTTGGTCATGATTATGCATGAGGATAGCAGAAATTGCCTCCTTGGTGGCATTAGTATATATCATGAATTCCTTCTCAAAATCCGGCTTCGCCAACACTGGTGTGAAACTGATTTCTTTCTTAATCCCTTCAGAATCATTTTCGACATCATTTGTCCAAGAAAAGGAATGATCTTGCATAAGAAGATTATGCATTGGCTTGACCATCACAGCAAAATATCGGACAAACCTACGGACAAAGTTAATAAACCCCATAAAAGCTTCAACTTCTTTCTTGGAAGTGGGAGTAGGGAGATTAAGGATAGCAGCAATCCTTTCGGGATCAATGATTTTTCCTGAATTGGAGATTATGTGTCCAAGGATTTTTCCCTTGGTAACACCAAAAATGGATTTCGAAGGGTTTAGAGAAATACCAAATTTTCTACATTGCATGAGAACTTTTCTCGCATGGCCAAAATGACCTAATCAAATTTTAGAGTATATTGTTAAGTCATAAAGGTAGATTTGAATGATCTTACTAATCAAATCATCAAAATCTATTTGCGTATCTCTTTGAAAGGTGACACCTGCATTAGATAAGCCAAAAGGAATACATTCATAAGCAAAGGTACCCCAACGAGTAATAAAGGTGGTTTTATATTTATCTGCCCGTTTTACCTTGATTTGATTGTAACCAAAAAACCCGTCAAGTAAGGACATCATTTGTGACCCTGCAACTTGCTGCAAAATCATTTCCATATTAGGGAGAGGGAAGTGATCCTTTATACTAGCTCTATTTAATGCACGAAAATCAATGCACAATCTGATCTGACCATTTTTTTCTGAACATGAACCAGATTTGAAACTCATTCAGAATATTTGATTGGAAATATGACCCCAACCTTCAAGAGTTTTTCCAACTCCTTTAGAATAGTTGCTTCTAGCGTAGGGTTGATAGGTCTTTGTTTTTTCCTGACTGGTTTTATGCCTTCCTGAATGGGAATGACATGTTATATAAGACCAGGATCAAAACCACGAAGATCCTCATAAGACCAAGCAAAAACATCTTGAAATTCACCAAGCAGCTTGACAAACTTCACTTTCTCTTCATCTGAACATTTGGAACCTATTTAACATTCTTTAGAGCCTCGGGTGTCACAATGTTCAAGGAAATGGTTTCACCCACCTTCCTTTTCGACTCTTCTTCTTTATGTTCTTCCTTTTTGCCTACATCACTCAAAGAAAATGAACTCTCTAGAGGAGTCAAGCCCTTAGGAATCCTGTTATCTTCTATGGATATAATCTCCTTAGGATTAAAAGGTTCATTTTGGATAAAATCACAAATTATCTCATCGTTAGGGAAGACCTGCCAAGATTCTATATTGTTGGGTATATGCAGATGATATAGGTATTGAAAGGTGAAATCATGTCTGTGTGGAAGAAATTGTCAATTTGGGGAGGCTGCAAAAAATGCTAACCGATCTGCCATTGAGTTTAACTCCCTCTTTACATGAGTGATGTTGAAGGATAAAAGGTTTGAGATAAGCACCCAAACAATTTGGGTGTATCGTTTCATCAACTTGTTACTAGGAGAGTAAATTTTATGCACTAGATTCACAACAAGCTTGGAATCCCCAAAAACTGAAAGGTGACCACAACCAATATTATAAGTGTCTTCAATGCCTAATAACAAGGCTTCCAATTCAATGATATTGTTAATGAAAGAGAACTCCAACTGGTAAGAAAAGTTATGGATTTTTCCTATAGGAGAAATCAAGATAATTCCATCTTTGTTACCTTCATTTGAGCATGAACCATCAAAGTGCATGTGCCACATGCCATTCTCTAAATCTATTTGTTCTGTGGGAGTGTTATCCTCCTCAGAAAAGATCAAATACACTCCTAGGTCCTCTTCGATATAGTTCATGTTAGGCTATGAGATTCTCTCTATGTACGGTGATATCCTTCCTTCTTTAAGGACTATAATGTTTTTCTCATTCTGAAGAACGAATAAATGTGTTCCGTCGAGTGAAAGGTATCCACCTACTGAGTCTTTCCATTCTCTCCCTAAGATGATTGAGTAATTTCTTACTGGCATATCAATTACCTGAATGTTGAGGGTTGTCCTTATTTCAGGATGAGCGCACAAAACTAAGGTCACATCCCTAACCTCGCCTATGATCGTTTGTTGTAGACTATTGTAGGCGAGCATGTTCCTAGAATTTTCTTTTGTACAAGACAAGCCTATATCTTCCATAATAATCTTTGACATCACACTTGGGCCCGAACTACCATCAATGAGGCAACAATGGGCAATCTTATCCATAATATTTACAAAAATATAAAAAGGGGGAAATGCAAGGAGGCTCAAATTTTCCCTTGAGAGTATAGGATTTGTTCCTAGTGTTGATGACCATGACATCCTATGACTCTGAAAAATCTAGGACAATGATAGTAGCTTATGGGTTTTTACCAAATATCTTATCTATGACACTCTTATTTACCTCACATGTGGTTTCTTCCTGATGTTCCTCACAAAATTTACACCAACTCTGAGACAAGATAGCTTTAGGATGAAAATTGTTTTCAACTGGATTACTAAAGGTGGGTGTAGAAGAGGATGAAGCTCCAAGGGTGAGAGGGGAGACAATTCCCTTTCGCTCGAATGGTATCATACGATTATTCATATCTTGTACTAGCTGTAAGAGGGCGGACATATCTGTTCGTCTAACTAATTCTCCCTAGGGAAGACCAGTTCTTTCAAGTTGTTCTTCATACTCTAAATAGGTATGCAGAGCGGAGCCGAGATTATTAATGGATTTTTCCTCAAGCCTATGAGGGTAGAGGGAAGTCAATGCATTGTAGTAATGCACCAAAGTGGATTGGTTCTGAGGGCAGATAAGTTCGGGGATTTGATTGTATAATTTGGTGAAACGCAAGTTGAAAGACTTGATGGTTTCAGCATATTTATAAGTAACATTATTGTATTCCCTTAAATTCTTGGTGGGGATTTTGGATTGCCCATAAGTGTATCGGAACCAATATATTAACTCCTCCCAAGTAGAGAGAATCTTAGGAGGAACGTCAAAGAAGTCAGTCGTAGCCTTTCCTTCCAAATAATTGATGAACAAGTGCATGCAAGTGTCATTGTCGTTGGCCCCTATGTTATGACAAGCATTATAAAATTCCACCAGGTGTCCATTTGTACTGACAGTGTTATTTCCTGAAACCTTAGGAATGTTCTCTTTAAACTTTGAAAGTGGATGAGTAGCAGTTGTTAGGTTAAGAGGAGAGGACACATGCCACGGGGTAGTTGTGGTGTCTTCTTCGAACTCAAAAAGCCCATTCTTTTTAATGACTTTGGTGGGGTTCATGGTATATTGTACAGGGATATGGTGGTTATACAATCTACCAATCAATGATGATGATGAATATTGAGAAGATGGAGCACTTCCAGTGCCACTAGAGCCACCACTAGATGCCATCCTGTGGATGATAAATGAGGGAAAGAAATATGAACTGGATGAATCAGATAAATTTCTCCTTAGATTACTTTGTTGGGAAGATAGCACAACATCTCTTCTTCCTATTCCAACAATAGGATTGATTTCAGGTCACAAGACTCTTCTTCTTCTAGAAGCACGAGAATCTAAAGCCATGAAAGAAAGGACAAAATTGAAGAATCAAAAGGTTACTGCTGATTTCTGGACTGTCTATGTCTAGCTTCCAATTGTTCTTGAGCACTAATATCTCATCCAACTGCTGCCTAAGAATGGTTAAGCTCAACACGAGTGTTGGGAGTGTCTAAGATGGTATTAAACAAATTCAAAGCAATGTTGGTCGGGTCTTGATGACTAGGCTTAATATTGGGTTGACTTGCAACATGAACATTCATTACGTATAAAACAACCAAAGAATCAATATTAGAAAAGAGATATGTATCGATGACAATCGAGTATAAAAATTAACCAGAGAGAAATCGAAGATCTCCCCCATATGGTCAACAAATAAATGTTGAGGAAAAGATATGAAATGATCTTACCCAAGCATTTTCAGACCTTTCTTGGCTAAATCAAAGTAGACGGGAATATCACCCTATGTTTATAGCCAACAAAAATAACATCCTAACTCATAAGCATTAATTACGAGTGCTTAGGTGATCTGAAAACAGATCCAGAAGCCTGATAGGGCTTGAAAAATGCTCAAAAATGAAAGTACTCGGAATGCGACGAAACCTATGCCATTGAGTCCGGCTCGTCTTCCTGATTCTGGTGGTATAATTTTTATGTCAAACGGAGTCCGTATGGAGAAGATATCGCGTTCTGTCTGAAAAGTCAAACAGGCAAAAAATTGGAAGCTGACTGGGCAGGCCGTACTGACACGTGGCAGACCGTACAATGCTGACGTGTCATGTCCGTACAGGACACGTGGCGACTCCAGAAGACGACACGTGGCGGTCCGTACAGGTGACACGTGGCAGCATCAGAGGGTGACACGTGGCAGACAGAATTGGACGTTTGGGCGTACGGTTCGGCCAATATCGAGGTGACACGTGTCACCACTCACAGGGTGACACGTGGCAGGATGACGTCACCCAGTGACGTGGAAACCGTACGATGGCGTGGGCTAATCAGCGTCTGACAAGTGGCAGGGTGACGTGGCACAATTTTATTGGTTGATGCTGACGCAGCAGTGACGACGTGGCAACACACGTGGGCCAATCAGGCGTTGACACATGGCGCTATGCTATTGGTTCATTGGTTTTGGTTTATAAAATCGTTTTGGCAATGCCGGGGTTCGAACACGGGACCTCCGGGCCGGCAGAGAACTAACGGAATCTACTAACCAACTCGTCGACCGGTCGGATTTGTAATGATCCGGGGCAGGATCTTTTATGATTATGGTTGAGTTTTACTTGCATGAATTAATTAACCATTTTGAGAAATTATTGAAAGAATGAGGAAAGAAGAGGATTATGACATTCAAAACACATATGCATATCTGAAAATCATCATAAACAGCAAACCATAAGAACGTAGGTTGATAACGGAGTTCGGCACAATGTTTGCCTACGTCTCCGGGCCTTTTTTCCTGTGGGGGAGGCTTCTTTATTTCTTCTCAAGTGCTCAAAATTACATCTCAGCAATGCCCAAAGGCTACAAGACTGATCTGGTCTTGTTGTCCCAGATCTCAAGAACCCTGCAAAAGAAACGGCATGCAAAACTAATGCTCCAAGCTCCCAGAAACGATCCGACAACGTTTCCACCTCAAGGGCTTCCCTGCAACAAACTGACTTTGGCTTAGCTTTCCTTCAGCATAACTCTGCTCTGAATGACTGTTTATTGGCCTCAAACAGGCCTGGTTTATATAGGAATGGAGTTGGTTTCTCATCCCCAACTTCCTCCAAGAATCTGGCCTCCAAAAAAGCCCAATATCCCCCAAAAATGGAGAAAATCAGCTAATAATAGGCTGTATTAAATA
>SNQJ01S0156887.1:12751-28118 GCA_010110895.2 Picea sitchensis
ATTCCAAATAATCTTCATACAAAACTGTCACCATCTCCGACATAGCATGGAATGTTTTCCGGAAATCTTTCTCTTCTTGAGGAATTCCTTCGTCCGATGCCATCTTCTCTTTAAAAGAAGCTCTCTTTCTCAATCCAATTAATAGATTTTCTGCAACAAGCTCGCCTTCACCACGCTGCAACTTTTCCCTGGTTATCATGCAACTCAAATCCAAACATCAACTAGCTCTGATACCACTTGATCCGGGGCAGGATCTTTTATGATTATGGTTGAGTTTTACTTGCATGAATTAATTAACCATTTTGAGAAATTATTGAAAGAATGAGGAAAGAAGAGGATTATGACATTCAAAACACATATGCAGATCTGAAAAGCATCATAAACAGCAAACCATAAGAACGCAGGTTGATAACGGAGTTCGGCACAATGTTTGCCTACGTCTTCGGGCCTTTTTTCCTATGGGAAAGGCTTCTTTATTTCTGCTCAAGTGCTCAAAATTACATCTCAGCAATGCCCAAAGGCTACAAGACTGATCTGGTCTTGTTGTCCCAGATCTCAAGAACATTGCAAAAGAAACGACATGCAAAACTGATGCTCCAAGCTCCTAGAAACGATCCGACAGCGTTTCCACCTCAAGGGCTTCCCTGCAACAAACTGACTTTGGCTTAGCTTTCCTTCAGCATAACTCTGCTCTGAATGACTTTTTATTGGCCTCAAACAGGCCTGGTTTATATAGGAATGGAGTTGGTTTCTCATCCCCAACTTCCTCCAAGAATCTGGCCTCCAAAAAAGCCCAATATCCCCCAAAAATGGAGAAAATCAGCTAATAATAGGCTGTATTAAATATAAAAACCAAGTTTTGTTTTAAAAAACCCACTTTCCATAAAGTTTGGCCCGCAGCCCCCAACTCATGGGCGCAACCCCCTCTTTGCGGTCGTATGCATGGGCATGTGGCCACGCGCCACAGCGCGGGCCCCTTTTCCTCGTATCAGCACCCGGTCTCGTGGCATTTTGGTCGGAACCGTGGCCATAACCCATGCCAACGGTTACACTACCCCACGCATTTGTTTGGCCCTAGCCCGAGTCACATGGTATGTGGCATTGGCCCGTGGTCTAACCATGTAACAAACCCCCGTGCCAAACTCCCGTGCAAAAGGTGTAACGGTCCTGGTCCCGTGGTATTGGCCCGGAATTCGTGGGCTATGGTTATAGCAACCGCCGAATATCCTGCCGCGCCCGTGGTTACATGGGTTGTAACAAACGTGTCGAGGGCTGGGGCTAAGCCCCGGCCCTTTTTCCGCCCGGTCGAACCAACAACCAAAGTCAAAAACAAATCAGTTCGTTTCCATTACAAATCCGACCAGTCGGCGAGTTGGTTAGCGAATTCCGTTAGTTCTCTGTCGGCCCGGAGGTCCCGTGTTCGAACCCCGGCGTTGCCAAAACGATTTTATAAACCAAAACCAATGAACCAATAGCATAGCGCCACGTGTCAACGCCTGATTGGCCCACGTGTGTACTTGTTGGAAATTTACTTTTATGTAATTTTATGAACATATCGATTGCTGAAATAAATGTAAATATAGAAGTAAATACATCAAGATGATAATCAAGACAGATGAGACGTAAATCAATCCTTTTTTTTCATTCAAATTCACCAAAGAGTCATTTTCTTTACAAAATCTCATGCAAAAATTTTGGAACAAACTCAAACTTAGACATCCCCGATGGAACATACAAAAGGACCTCTGACAGAAAACCAAAACTAAAATTTAAAAATTTTATCAGCCTGCCACAGATTGTTGCCCACTCAACTCTGCACAATAGCCTTTGTCAGTCATGAAAACTAATTCACAAATAGACAAGTCTACACATACTATCAAAGATAGATCAACACCTCTCAAAAACAAGTGTCTGAATGATGTGATTCAACCCAGAATATTGTTGTCTACAATAAGACCCTGCTATCATAAAAGAGAATTAGGCTTGTGATGAATAAATGAATGAATGAAGATTGAACTATCTCAACATAACTCAAAGAGCAAACCTTAGTATGCTTCTGCTTCTATCCTCCTTGTTCCTCCCTTTCCTTTTTCTTTTAAACAATTTAGAATTGGTTGAAGTAGTTGAAACAACTCATTAGTTAAGTTAATTAAAAGACTCAACCAACTTTAGTTATAGGGGGGAAGTAATAATCATAATAAAGGTCATAAACATGGATGATTTTAGGGGCTAATTTTCGCTCATGGGTTAATTTTACATGGTTTTCCCCCCCAAAAAATCGTTGTTCTAAAAATGTTTCACGCAAATTCTATAGGATAAAATTATTTTACCTTAGAAATATTCAAAATTTTATGAACGCCAAACATTTTATAGTTGGAATATGAAGGATTGTAATATTCGCCAAGGTTTCTACATTTTAAAATAATTTTCCATCCTTAAAATCATCCTTGGTCATAAATAAATAATAACTAGTAAGTGGGACCCTTTGTGACTCCCTTTATCTCATAACAATCATAACATAACTATCTAGTTAAGCAAAACACACCTCCTTGTGTCTCCCATCCACATATTCACATTTGACAATTTAGCTCATGATATTTGAGATTATTTTCAAAAACAATATTATTCATGTATCCAAAAGTAAAACATGTTGTCAAAGTTTCCTAGAGTCAACTGTCATCAACAATAAAAGAAAACTTAAAATCCATATTTCCCAGTTTGTGAGGCAATCTTTCCCTTGTTGAGGCTATCATCCTTTAGTCCTTCTGAACCTGCCTTAGGCTGTGCGGAATCTTCAAGCCTCATCTTGCTAATCATATGAGAGAAATTGTCCTTCCAATACAAGTGGGAGGACACAAATTTACCATAATTATTTGAAGATGTGTGAGGGGAAGTAGTGGCCCTCTCCTTGATAGAAGCGTAGTAGGCCTCAGTCTTTGGCCTTTTATTTGAATAACTCATTCTTGTAAGTGCAATTGATTAGCAATAGTATTTTAAATAACCATACATGACAACTCTTAAATATGTGAAATAGATTTGGTTCAGTAATGTATCAGACTCATGCAATCCAACCCATACAATTTGTTTTATTGTTTATCAATGAGCAGGGGGGTGAATAAAGGATCCTAGGATATGTGAGGGGTTTGTATTGAGTGAAACATGGTATGATGAGGGGAAAAAAATATGATTACTGCTCAAAGACAACAATAATCAACTGCAAACCAAAGAAAACATCATTGTAACTCACCAAGACATTGCTACTTCCAACTACTTCAACACATAATTATTCTTGACTATAATCAATTTTAGAACAGGGAGTGAAAAATGAATGTGGGAGGGCAATGGGTTTGTAATTAGAGAAAAGAGAAAAAAATGGTGGGGAATGAGAGAAGGTATTGTTAAAAAAATTAATCAAGTCATCCATATATTCATTATGTTAAAAGGAGATGCACTAACCAACGATTAATGTTACCAAATAACAATTATTGTGTATTTAACTAGTTCAATGCTCGTAATCAAATGTCGAACACAGTGCCATCATAAGACAATATGCATTCCACACAATTTGTAAGGGAGTTTAGTTCCCTTTATTTATAACAATTCCCAAATGTGTAATAATAATCATTTCTTCTCTGTTAATCATCCAAATCAACCACTTCCCACACATTACTTCAATCATCAAATACACTCAAAACCTATGTTTCAAAATTGTAATGAAGTTATATTGTTACTGCAATTTGAGCCTGCCATTTAAAATGAACGATATTCATTAAACATACATAGTGGGCAGCCAACCCAATAATCCATATTTAAATTGCAAAAACCCTAATCGTTATTTAAACAGACAGACGAGAGCCACCATCCCAACACATGCTATGCACAGAAATAATTCAATCATGCAAGTATAATTCTGTCACTGTACAAGCCCAATTCAACATGACTCCAAATAATCAAAATGTTGGGCTATCCATCCAACACAACAAGGAAGCAACAACATCATTGTATTCATAAAACAAATAATCTAATTGCAACAAATTTGTGCTCAAAACTCTGTGACTATCTCTGAGTGTGGAACCCAAAATTATCCAAATCATACATAGTGTGCAGCCACCCAAAACAACACGATGCAAAATTTCCATTTTACGCTTCTAAACACACAGTCACAGTATTAACTCAACCCATTATGTTGAGCTATCAATTTAATACCGTATTGCTTCAGATTAATCAAACTGCAGTCAACCATGTTGTATAAAACACAGGGTCATCCCTAATGATGCCATCAAATAACCACACCGCACATAGTGGATGTATTTGCTATAGTCATCTCGGTTGTAATACCATTTAGCCCCCCCCAAAAAAAATTATAGGTACAGTGACCACTATTCGTGGCTTACGAACACCACACATGCAAAGGCATTATGCACGCACATAAATAAACAGTTGTAACTATCATCCCAATAATTTTTAATGCAAAATACAGTGATTATGTGTCAACCCAAAACTTCAACAACTAATTCAATGCTGAGACCATACTTGAACTATAGTAACAAACCGACCTGGAAGTTGTGGAAACCACACATACCCACAGGAAGAGACACAGTGACTCACTCAATTAAAACAATAATAGGTCATCAAAACACCAGGAGGGTTACTATGTAGTTGATTTGTCCAAAAAAACATAAGGGTGTATCCGTTATAATAACACAAGAAACGACTAGATACCAAAACCAACATGATTGTCACATAACCAATTGGGCGAGCCTGTACTCAATTTTTTCTACCATACATACCAATTAGCCATAACCAATAGTAAACCCGACAGGCCCGATTGTCTTCTCTATCAACCCTCAGACTGGAAGGGTTAAGGGTTTTCTCTATGGCCAATACAGGGAGAGCAGAGCCGACTCTTCTCTATGGTAAAAACCTCTGAGACCGATGGTGTAAACACATATAACACCACAATTTACTTTGTGGCAAGGGTGATGAATCCCATGACAGGAGATCTATGAACAAAGGAGTAAGGCTCTAATTCGACCTGGTAATGATAATTAACACACGCAGGGTATGACCCTCATGTTTCTTCAGTCAGACAACCACGGCACTGAGGTGAAGATAGGGCTGAGTAAGAACAGAAAAACCCATTGTGGGACCTTTAGTGGTGGAAAAAACCAATGCCCAAGTGAACAAAACCCAGTGACACAGGGTGCTTCCAACCATCAAAACCCAGAAAAGCCAAAGATTGGATACAACAATGTGAATGCGTAAAGATAACCAGCTACCCAAAACCAAAACAAAGACCATCCATCTAAACCAATAGAGAACCCTTATGGTTGCTAACACCCAAGATGATCGATAACATTATGACTTCAACATCATTGCAGAGGAGACCATCAATGCCTCATTTTAAAAGAACAATATTACATAGTTGCAATACTTAAGGAAAGCACAAACTAATACACTTGAGCCAATATTCATTTCATAACCAGAGCAGAATCATGAATGGCCAAAAAAAAATGTATCTGTAATCGAACACCTTAAAACATGAGTTGGTCAAGTGGTTCCTCTCTGCGAAGATGTTGGAGCATAATCACAGCAACAAGGTTAAACAATAGCCCGACTAGGGTGGCGGCCAACGGAGGGAGTAAGGGTGGCGTGCAGCAAATGCACGTCGCCTCCACCCATAGTTCATTAATTCATTAGTACATGCCAACAAGCTTTTCATTAAAACCATTAATTTAAAACCCTCCATTGGAATATGCATCTATTACTTGTCAAACGCGCCATCCACATCATATGTCCAATTACCAACTTGATCATATTACATATCAACTATATAATCCAATAAAACATGTATTGAATCATCCCAATAGAGCTATCCACATCAACTCATGCCATACCATAATCATTATGCATATCAATTATATAACTCAAAAAATTCGCATAGCTACTAATTAAATAGCTAGGATAGAAATGACTCATTAAAAATCAATGCATGTAGCATAGTATATAGCATGTTTTAGTTCCTTCTTTTTACTTTTATATTGCCTTGCTTATTCTTCTCTTAATTTTCCTTTATTTTTTGTTATTAACATATATCTGTTGCAAGTGTCATAAGTAATAGATCCAAGAATAGACATCAATGGTGACCATGAATAACCTAGGTCATTGTAACATAAATCCTTTATCCTAGAGCATCAAAAGAAACATGTATGATACACCTGGTCTATCATCCAATAAAAACAAGATGTCACCAACCATGCAAGCAGTGTCAAACAATAGCATAACATAAAATAAGAGTCATACCTGATCTTCAATCTACAAGGGGTTCCCACCTACTAGTATTATTTAGCATTATAATAATAGGCTTCAGCAACACTTTGTGGGAAAAAACTTCGTTGTGATTTTAATCGTCAACATGTGTGATTTAGGAATGTGTGTATGCATGTTATTTAGGAATTTGAACATGCTTTAGGAATGCCTATGTGCTTTACGAATGCATACACCCTTTAGGAATGCATGTGCATTGTTAGGAGTGCATGCACTTTAGTTCCATTTCAATTTTTTTGGGGGGAAAGAATGAAAACTCTAGTGTACATGTTTGTTGAGTTGGTTTCCTCAGATTTAGGTTCGGGATGGAAAATCTAGTGGTTTGGTCTGCAAATACATATAAACCTCCATTTTTATGAATACCCCTCAATATCTCTATTTTTTATGTTATTTTTATATAGGCCACACAAATCCATTGTTGATGAATCTACAAACACAAATAGAGTCAACTATGTAGATTCCAAATACATAATTTAAAACCAAAAATAATATTGTTTACTATTATTAATCTATTTTTGTCTTGACATATATCATAATCCTAAAATACATGCCTCCTTTATTTTTTTCTATAATTTTTTATCACCTTAACCATTTTCAAAATAATTTATGCGCCACACTAGAAGATATTGAGATTTACAATCTAAAAAATTTTGTTTGATAATGTTAAGACCCTTGTATTCTACACTAACAAAAAGATATAGCATTAACACTATAAATTTTGAAAAAATACACTCACTGTAAAAATGGGTTGTCTACAATAATACACATTTTATTAAGGAAAATTCATCATTAATGTACTCAACACCTATACTAATGGAGACATGTACCTTATATTTTGCTTCAAAAATAACATACCAATGTTAGAAAAACTCAAATTTCACATAGTTATTCACAATTTATATAAATAAAAAATATATATTTGGAAATATAATTAAATTTTCTACATTTTATCTTTTTACACCATATTCAAATTCACTGTAAAAGTACCTTGAATAATCTCTCCAAGTTAACATAATGTTTTTGTTTCCATGTTTGCATTGCCACTAACGCATCATGAGAGACCATCATTGGCTTGGATAAACACATGTCAATGCTAATTTATATTTCTATTTCTATTTAATTTATATGTCAATTTCTATTTCTATGTCTATGTCTATGTCTATGTCTATTTCTATTTCTATTTTTATTTCTAACACAAGGATTGTCTACAAAAAAATATGGTCACACTTTTAGGTACATTATTAGTCATTCTCCAACCTCATGTTAACAATCCATAACATCAAATTGTGGATATATCTAGTTTACAATACATGTTAAATTGTTTTTCTTGCAGTTTTGTTACCACAAGTGCACATACAATTGGTCAAGAGTGGTACACCATATTTTGAAATCACATTTGATATCCCTCATTAGTGTTTTCTCATATCCCTCTTTAGTGTTTTCTCTATAAAATTATTGTTTATATAATGTAAGAGGCATATTTAATATAAATATATAATGTAAGAGGAAACCTAAATATTGATGTTTATTTATAAAAATGAATTTCAATATAAGTTTTAATATAAGTTAAGAAAATGTAATGCCTTTTTTTTTAAGTAAACATAATAATACCTTTGAATTTAAATGCCAATAAATTATTATATTATTTTATATAAATCATTTTTTATAATGTTTCCTGTATCCATGATGTATCATAATTATTTTATTTTATTTATTTATTTTTCGAGATCTAAAAAAGTTTTGTGCTTCTTTGTGAAAATATTTCGACCAGAAAAAAACTTCCTAGAAATCTGTGAAACGACTTGTAAAGCATAAGAGACGCAAGGAAATTTCTCAATGCCCACATGTAGATGTAATCCATTCAATATCTGTAGTCTGATATGTTCAAGGGATTCTCTAGCCTTGGGTTCTATTATGATAATTGACAAAGAAGAGAAGTTAAAATCACATGTTATATCATTGAATGCAACATCATTTTAACCGTAGAACGGTCTGCTAAAAAAACATTTGTTATATTCTCCCATAAATATCAAAACAATGAGTTCAAGATATGCAAATTCAAAACAAGGAGTTCAATATATGCAAATTCAAATTGTGTAAAAATCATATTCAAATTATAATGATGCAAAGAAATCTTTTCACTATCATTTAGCTATCATCTCATGGTGCACCATCTTCGATTATCTTGCTGGATTGAGACATAGAAATTGTATTAATGTGAATTGAAAGTGTACTAATTTATTCTTGTAAACTAGGTCAACTAATATAAATATAAATTTATTTAGTCTAAAGTTGATTTGTACGTTTTTTACTCTAAAGTTGATTTGTATTTTTTTTAATTTTGTAATGTAAGTTTTTTTTTTTAATTGTATGTGTGTGACAACATCTTTTCTATAGTCATTTGTAGAACATATCTCAACACAAAAATAGATGCAACTATTTGTAAAAAAAACCTTAATGCAAAAATGCATATGTACTACCTAACATATCATCCTAATAAAAGGTCTAAATGATAGTGAATTCTAGAAATAAAAAATAAAAATAAGAAATTTAACTAAGCCCAAAGCTAGCATCATTATTCAAGTCAAATGATAGTGCATGCTAGAAATAGAAAATAAAAATAATAAAGTTAACTAAGCCCGAAGCGAGCATCATTGTTCAAGTCCACTTGTATTACGAGTTCTTCATTTTCCATTTCCAATATTACAAAGGCATCCAAATGGTTCAATGGGGCTCCAAAATCATTTGCTTGATGGAGAACAAAAATTCCCACATAGGTACTAAGTAGGCTTCTTGAGGAAGAATCCATAGAGGTATCCATAGTGATAGGAAAATTAGACACCACTAAGAGAAAGGGAAAGGTTGAGATAGACCACTATTTTCCCTACCAAATTGACTTTAGGGATACAATAGTGGAATCCATATCTACTTAATTCCCTCTATAAACTACCATGAAGGACCCAGTCTTACCTTCCCATTCTCTCAAACTAAGAATTTCCTCCCCCATTCTAATGGCACATTGATTCTTTACCCTATCATTTTCATTTAAATAGTTCTTGAAACCCTCTTTCCATTTGCTCCACTTTAAGGATAAGTAGGTCACATTTCCACTAGTCTCCGCTACATATATCTCACATTGTTTCAAATCCTTTTGTTGATCCTTCAAATAACAAATGGTGTAGCAATGGCTATGATAGTGGTAGTATTCCATGGATGAACACCCACACCACATAAGAATTCCCAAATGAAGATGGACAATCCTAGTTAGTTATCCATACTCACCCCTAATTTATTCCCTCTACCTCCATTATGGGATTACTTAATCCATCAAGCTTCCAACCCATCCCACACATGAGAGTTATCACCTCCATTATATAAGAGGATGGAATTAATATCCTTAGGGTTGAGGTGATGTCAATTAATGGAATTTATTCCCATTGATTCCATGATGAGACATGTGTGATGAGTGTGTGTGAGCTCCTTAATGTCATTCATGGTGGAGGATACATGCAATATGAAAGCATACCCCATCCCTTTTATGCATAGAACACCTTCACCAAAAGTCACCCCCTCATAGCTTGTTTGACCACCTCTAATTTGAGTGAGATATGGAATAATTCAATTGAGTTCAATTCCTCTGTTATAGAAATAACTCGTTGGCATAGCTTATCTAGAGACACTAGATGGGAATGTCTTGTGTGTAAATATATTATGATTATCATATATGATGATGATGGTGGTGATTAATGTCCACTAAGACTGAATTGGTCTATCTAAGCTTAAGAGGGTAAGTGATTACTTGTGATTCTTTAGAATTTTGTTTATGTGCTCGAAAAGCATTAAGAGAAGCTTTCCAACATCACCATAATTTTCTTGAGTTAAGAGGTTAGGAAGGTTGGTAGTGTGACAAATATTTTGAAAATGAGATCTAATGTGGGTATAGGCTGGACAATCTAAGAGAGATTTTTTCATCTTCAACCTTATTAGTGTCACAAAGGTGAAACACTCTTTCATCCCATGGAATTTTATTAATTGACTAACAGCTAGTTTCACTATAGAGCTCGTGAGAATTTTTCCTTATCTTAGCAATGCTTATTTTTTTCTTTACACTCGTCAAAACAGATACATAATTTTTATCTTCTAGGTTAGGGTTTATTACATCCTTATAATACATTAACTTTATTTGTTCCTCTAACTCCTTATCGCACCACATTTTATCCCTAAATTTTGATTTGATGATATTTTTAATATTATCTCTATTCTGCAAAATGGTGTCTTCCATGATTCCCCAATAGTTTAGTCAAAATTGGGCATCTTTATGCCATCCTCGCTTGAGTCAATGGTGGTTACAACTCAATTTTGAATAAATTTTAGGAACCCTATTGTATTCCATGTTGTTTATCTTGTTCTTATACAATAGGTACCTAGTCATAGTCGTGCTCTCAATGGGGTAGAGGCTTGTTTCTAAGAGGAGGATGGGATAGGGTGTATTTCCTTTAATTTTGAGATTATAGGTTATAAAATTATTTTATATTTTTTCTATATTTCTCTAGGATTCATCGAAGATACTACATCCCCAGACTTCACATCCATAAATAATAACAAGTGTAATGAGAGTCTCAAAGAGGATTTTCTTCTTATCCCAAATCTAAAGATCGACTAAATTACAATTGTTTTCAAGCCCATAATAAGCTTTCCATCCCCCAATAATCATTTTCTCAATGCTATAATTCCAATTGAGCTTGTGGTGAATATAAATTCCAAGATATTTGTATGAGGTCACTTCCTCGAAGTTGTTGTTGTCATATATGAACGTATAATAAGTGATTTTATTGGATTTAATAATCATGACCTTAGTCTTATCAATATTAATAGTCATACCCATATTGGAGAAAAAATCCTTGAGGATTCTTAGTTGGTTTTCAATATCATGGGGAATCCTTGCCATAAGAACAATATCATCAGTGTAAAGACGAATATTGATGACTATACCAGTGAGAGTAAGGCCGACACAACCTACTTTTTCCAAACAATATTCTAACTTGTGAATGTATATGCCAAAAAAGGGTAGGGGACAAGGAACAACCTTGTTTGACTCCAACTTTGCAGTTAATCTCTTTCAACCAGCCCTCATTTTTTTTAAACTTAGAAATAATGTTCTCATACATCCTTATTATAGTAGCCCTCAACTTGAGAGGCACTCTTATCTCTTCCAACCTATTCCAAAGGTTTTCCCTAGGATCCATGTAAAACCTTTTCTAAAGTCACCAAAACAACAAAAAATATTGGTTTTAGTATTTTGGAGCTCCTCTGCAATGATCCTAAAGGTAACAATATGGTCCACATTTGAATGATATATCCTAAACCATGTGTGGAATTCAACTCTTTTAACGTGAATTTCTAGCCGAAGGCTAATCTTCTTTTCCAAAATAATTATGTTGGCCCTTGACCAAGTTTTGAGGATCCTTGGTCATGTTTGACCTATTTTTGGGACTTCGACAGGCTGTCGAAGGCCGAGCGCAAGTCAAAGTCGAGATCGCGGAATCTCGGCCCCTTTTTAGGGCTTTTTGGGTTTTGGGCTTATGTAACAGGTATGGGGATGTCAGCCCATGGGTTTACCCATGTTTAGGCCTTATTTGTAATGTATAAATAGAAAGCTAGGCGATGTAGGAAGTAGTTAGTTCGATCTATGTGATCAAAGAGAGGCTAGACACTATGATAAGTGCAACTTGTACGTGCCTTTTGCATGCTATCTTGAGAACTTGTAGAGCTAAGTGCAAGTGATTATAAGAGACTGTGAAGAGGCTTTGTGTTGTAACTTAGGGAAGGAGTATCTAGCGGAGTGCGCGCAGATCTCCTGTCCTCTACAGAGTAAGGTCTCAAGGCTCTGTGCATGTAGAAGATTGACAAAAGGAAATAAAGAGAAGAAGAGTTTGTGGATGTATCCCCAGGGTGGGGGTGAACCACGTATATCATGTGTTGTGGTTTCTTTGTGCTTTATGGTTGTCTCTTAGTTATGTGGTTAAATTATTAGTGCACTGATATATGCTTAGAAGAATCCAATAAGATAGCTTAGTGTTGAATAATGTGTTTGAATACTAGATCTAGTCTATGTGGATGTGCTTAGTTCTTGAATATACTAGATCTGTGTGAATACTGCGCTGATTTGTTATTAGGATTTAGTTGCGTTGTAAACTAAGGATGAATATTAATGAACTATAACTGTTAAGTGCTTTGTTAAGGTGTTACAATCACAAATTTGTGTCCCAGCTAAGGTTGCAGACATCTGATTCATGCAACCACCCATGCCTCTACCTCGGGTGAGACTTCATATGCTTCGTAGGTGTTGCGGAAAGGGACGATAGTTACGGTTTTGTTGGTGCGTTGTTGTAAGCATTGAACCCTGGGTATACCCCTGTGCCAACAAATGGTTATGTTTCTAGGATAGAAACTGTGATTATTGGGAACTGCAGAAAAGAGAAATCTTTGTGTGTAGATCTGTTGCCCTAGTGCACAGTATTCTACTTGACTTGTGAAGCTTTGTGCTAAGAAGAAAAATCATATATGAAGAAAAGAGGTAAGATCTTAAAGTTTTGTTCTTTGTTAAAGGTAAGAACAGTGAATTTTTTTATTGAAAAAGATAAGATAAGTGGAAATTTTTGTTTAAAAAGTAAGGATCTAGGTATGTTTGATAAATTTTGTCCTAGCTTGAAAACTAGGGCATAGCTAGAAGAAAGAAGATTTGATATGAGTAGATCTGATAAGAATAGTCTCAAAGATATATTATTCATATGCATAGAAAGAATGTTTGTACTAACAAATGGATGCAGGATCCTAGAAATGATTTTTTGTAGGTTAGCTACTATGATCTTAGTGTGCAGTATAGGAAAGGCTAGGGATCATTCAAAAGAAAGAGAGGATTAATCCTTTGTTATAGTTGCGGATGACCGGGACATATTTATAAGGAATGCCCTGGTAGAATACCTAGTTGTCTTTGTTGTAAAGCTATCGATCATGAAGTTTTCAATTGCCCTAGAATGATTGCTAATCTTGAAAGAATGAATCTGGGATAGGAGAACCCTGAGGAAGGTCAAGAAACCAAGACCATGAAAAAACCCCAGAAAAAATCAGAGAATGTCTTGCTACAAATGAAATAAACCCTAAATGATCACAAAATATCAACTTATCAGAGATCTTCAAAGAATTCAAATGCATAGAAACAAGAATAGGAGACTTTGACATTGACTGTGTTCTCAATGAGGAAACACAGGTGAATATCATGATAGAAAGAAATTGGGAAACTTTAGGAAACCCTGCTATGAGTCCTTCATTGGGAGGAATAAGATTATTTAGAGGAAAGATGATAAACCTATGTGGAAGACTCACCCAGATATCTATGAGTTCTCATGGAACTTCGACAAAGGAAGATTTTTAGGTTGTTAAATTTATTGAGAACAGTGCCCCATGCACTATATTACTAGGAAAAAATTGGATTGAAAAGGATAAGGCCAGAAGAAAAGAAGAGGAAGTCTTGGAATAGAAGAAGAAAGAATTAAAAGACTTCACGGCTAGGAGGATAGCGCACTTGATTGAAGAACGGGAGAACATATCGAAGTTGTTCAGAACCAGAAACTTGGACATCAAAGTGGAAAGAACACAAGAAGACTCACAGAAGACTAAAGCACCTACCCCAGACATATAATAAGTATTTCCCTTGAACCCTATGAAATAATCTCAACAACACTAAGTTACTATGCCAAAAGGATATAAGAATCAAAATGGAAAGAGGAATAACGAGACGAAGATCACAAGGAAGAAGGATAGAAAGCTCAGTAAGAAGAGAGAAAAGATATAAAAGTTGCAGAAGATTACAGAGGGAACTTTGCAGAAAGAAGGTTTGCATAACTGGAACTTCATCGGGATATTAGAATAGTGCAACATGGCATTTCTCCATGATGAAGTGATATAGTCGTTGAAAGCATTATAATTGTTAGCCTGATGCCCCGAACAATTAGAACAATAGTTATGGCCATAAATCTCACCATCATACCGTTGGGACCACGCCACAATGGACAGAACTACATTGATGAAGGCCTCTTGTCCATTGGAGAGATCCATTACATTGTTGTTTACTTATTCCGTCGACTATTGCACCAAGAACACTTTTGCGAATTGTATAAGAGAGAACTCATTGTTTTTTTTTTTTGAAAAGAACGATTAATGTTGCATTAAGTGGCATTCTGGCGAGCCAGAATCCGAAAGTTACAAATCTGAGGAAGGTTGGTGACCTCTAATAGTGTTGCCAACCTTCTTGTGCATGTCTTGGGAGACCAATCCCATCTTCTTCTTGAGCTAATTCGAGAAAATGACAAAAAATGCATACATGAGTAGATTCTCACAAACTGTGAGCACAATAGAAGACAGAAGCAGAGCATTAAACCGAGGGGGATGAAATTTTCCCCTTAAAGAAGGGATCCATCTTTTTCTGAGAGCCTAAAAAAATGTTGGAGGTTGCCTCCTTTTCTCTGCGCGCTTTGTTGGTTCTTCGCCCTCAGGTAAGGGGAGGAGACAGAACTGAGTTGTCTTCAGTTTCAGGAGTTTCCACAGAGCCGCTAGAGGGGAGTGAAGAAACCAGATCTGTAGGGACAGAGGGTACCAGATCTGAAGCTCCAATTTCTCTTGCTGCTACTGTTTCTGGGGGGGAGGAATCCATAAGTCTTCCGTTTGCCGGAGGGTCTTCCTTAACTGCTGTTGCTTCTGGTTCTTGGGCTTCATCTTCCTTCAATGCATCAAAGATGTTTTTATTTTCTAGAGTTGCCTCTACTGAATGAGTGGCCTTCGGAGCCTGGGGTGGTGGATCCTTTCGCCTTGGCTGCCTTCATCGGTTAGTTACTGGATGAAAATCATCTTCTTTGACTGGACCGGGCTCCTCAGAGGCTTTGGGGCAGTTTTTTGCGAAATGACCGTAGGCATGGCATCGGAGGCACTTGAAAGGAATCTGCTCGTAATCCAGCTCTTGGATATGGCACCAATCCCCCAG
>SNQJ01S0156888.1:8118-27941 GCA_010110895.2 Picea sitchensis
CTCTGAAGAACAAGTGTATGAATGATGTGATTCAACCCTGAATATTGTTGTCTACAATAAGACCCTGCTATCATAAAAGAGAATTAGGCTTGTGGTGAATAATGAATGAATGAAAACTGAACTATCTCAACATAGACTCAAAGAGAAAACCTTAGTATGCTTATGCTTCTATGCTCCTCTTGTTCCTCCCTTTCCTTTTGCTTTTAACAAATTAGAATTGGTTGAAGTAGTTGAGAAAACTCATTAGTTAAGTTAATTAAAATATTCAACCATCTTTTAGTTAGAGATAAAAGTACTAATCATAATAAGGGTCATAATTAAAAAATAACTAGTAGGTGGGACCCCTTGTGACTCCCATTAGCTTATGACAATCATAATATAATTATTAGTTAAGCAAAACACACCTCCTTGTGACTCCCATCCACATATCCACATTTGTTAATTTAGCTCATGATATTTGAGATTATTTTCAAAAACATTACTCATATGTCCACAATTAAAACATACTGTCCAAACATTCCTGAAGTCAACTGTCACCAATAATAGGTAAAATAAAACTCAAAAGCCATATTTTCTAGTTTGTGAAGCCATCTTTCCCTTGCTGATGCTATCATCTTTTAGTCCTTCTGCACCTGCCTTAGGCTATGTGGAATCCTTAATTCTCATGTTGTTGATCATCTGAGAACAATCGTCCTTCCAATGCAAGTGCGAGGACACGGATTTACCAGAATTATCTAAAGATGCAGAAGGGACAGTAGCGACCTTCTCTTTGACATAGGCGTAATAGACCTTTGTTTTTAGCCTTTTATTTGAATATATCATCCCTGCATGCGTGATTTATTAGCAAATGATCTTTTAATTAACCATACATGACAACTCTTTAAAAATATGAAATAGATTTTGGCTCAGCAATATATAAGACTCATGCAATCCAATCCATACCAATTGTTAAATTGTTTTTCGATGAGCAGGGGGTGAACAAAAGGTTCTGGGATATGTGAGGGGTTTGTATTGAGCGAAACATGATATAATGAGGGGGGAAATAACACGGTTACTTCTCAATGACAACAACAATCAACTGTAATGCAAATCAAAGAAACATCATTGTAATCCAACCAAGACGCTACCACTTCCAACTGCTTCACACAAAAAAAAATTCGACTATAATCAATTTTAGAATAGGGAGTGAAAAAATGAATATGGGAAGGCGAGGGGGTTATAATTAGTGGGAAGCGGAATAATGGGGGGGGGGAAGGAAAACGGATATTGTTCATGAAATCGATTAAGTAATCCACATAATCATTCTATACAAGGAAATACACCGACCGGATGACCATTTACCCAACTAACAACCATTGTGCATAGTCAAACAACTATGTTCATTAACTAATCCACTGTGCTTAATCAAATCTTCAACCACTTCATTTTTATTCATTTAATATCTTAGCAATCTCACCAATGAATACACAGTCAATTTCTTCACTCTGCTCATCGACTACTGCCAACCATTTCAATCATCAAATGCAAACATAAAAATCGTGCTTGATTTTGTGCTTTAATTCATTAAATAATTAAATTGCATACATAATGGACGGTCAACACAAGGGTCCATATTCATCTTGCCAAGATTCTGGCTTTCCAATTAAACACGCTCATAACAATCGTCGTTCAAACTCATAGTCTTCCGTGAAATAATCAACCATTCGACAAAACACAGTTGCATTTTTGTGGTTGTACAGACCCAAATTTCCTTTGATTCTAAACATTCAAAATGTGGGGCCATCCCTCTAACACAAGACAACAACAGCATACCCAGCCTCATAATACCATAATTGAAATACAACAAAGCCATATCTAGAAAACTCTTTGTGATTACCTTTGAGTGTGCAACCCCAGATTTTCATAACATACACAGTGGGTAATCACCCAAAAACCATGGTGCAACATTACCATTTTATAATTCTAAACACACATCACAGTATTAAATCAACCCATTGTGTCAAGTTATCAATCCAATAAGGTATTCCTTCAAAAACAAGTCAAACTGCAACCAACCATACTGTGTAAAACTCGGGCTCATCGCTAATGGTGCAATTAGATAACCATAACACATAGAGTGGATGGAATTGCTATAGTCATCCCGGTTGCAATAACTACTTGGCCCCAACTCATAGTTATAATGACCACTCATTCGTGGTGTAGGAACACCATACATACCAACACATTACTTGTGTCTATCATCAAACAATTGTAACTAATGTTGAATTTACCATCCAAACAATCTTCAAATTTAAAAAAACAGTAATTGTGTATCAATTGATCAACCAATTCAATGCCAAGTGAAATACTTGCACTGTGGTAAAAGTCAACAACCGACCTAACATGTTGTATAAACCACGCATACCCACGCATTGACGTGAAGCAAGGCTGCAACTTCCTCAAAAGAAAATACTGGGTTATCAACCACCAGAGAGTGACTGTGTATTTTGAAATGTCCAATTATAAATGCAGGGTTTCCATTTTAATAACATAGGCAATGACTAGATACAAAAATCAACATGATTGTCACATAACCAATTGGGCGAGCCTTCATTTAAATTAATCGAGAATACATTTCAATCCACAATAACCCATAGTAATCTGACAGGCCTGACAGTCTTATCTCTAAAACCCTCAGACTGGAGGAGTTAAGGGTTTGCTTCCTGGACAACACTAGAGTCGGCTCCTTTCAATGGTAAAACCTCTGAGACTAACAAAGAACACCACAACTTACTTTGTGGGCAAGGTGATAAAAACCTATGACATGAGAGGCCATAATAGAGGAATAAGGCTCTAACTCGGCCTGGCAATGATATCTAATGCACACAGGGTATAACCCTTGTGTCTCTTGAGTCAAACAACCCCAACGCTGAGGGGAAGACAGGGCTGAGAAAGAAAAACATAACTCACTGCGCGACCCTTATTGGTGAAAACAACCCAAGGCCCAGATGTACAATGCGTGGTGACACAAGTGATTCCAATCATTAAACCCCATAAAAGCCCAGAGACTGGATACAGCAATACGAAAGCGTGAAGATAGCCAACCAAGACCAACAAAGACTCTCAAACTAAAACAACAAGGATAACATAGATCCCTTGTGGCTGCTAACACCCAGGATGACCAGTAACACATGACTTCAACATCATTGCAGAGAAAATCATCAACGTTTCATTTCACAATCACAATTTTAAACAGTTGCAATACTTAAGGAAGGCACAAACCGATACACCTGAGCCAACATCTATTTCATAACTAGAGTAGACACGTGAAGGGCCAAAAAAAGACATACATGTAATCAAACATCTTAAAACGCAAGTTGGCCGAGTGGTTCCTCTTTGCTAAGAAATCGGAGCATAACCACAGCAACAATGTTTGAACAATAACCCGACTAGGGTGGCGGCCAACAGAAGGAGTAAATGTGATGTGTAGTAAATGCACATCACCTCCACACTTCAAGTTCATTCATGGCCAAGCGGTTCCTCTTTGCTAAGAAATTGGAGCATAACCACAACAACAATGTTTGAACAATAACCCGACTAGGGTGGTGGCCAGCGGAAGGAGTAAAGGTGATGTGTAGTAAATGCACATCACCTCCACACTTCAAGTTCATTCAATTCTTAGTACGCGCCAGCTACTAATCAACAAATCATCCACTTTGAACCATGCATCGAGACCAACACCCTTAATTTCCAAGAGCTCCACCTACATCAAATATTACCATCTCCACTATACAGAAATGCATGTCAACTATGTTATATAAAACCTCAATAAATCGCATGGTTGTCATATGCTAGCTAGGATTTTCCACAATCTTTTTAATGCATACAGTATAGCATGTTAGCATAGCATAGTTTCTCCCTTTTGTATTTGGGTTCACATTGCTTAATCTCATTTTAATTTCCTTTCATTTGTTGTTACTAGCATATGTCTGTTGCAGGTGTCCCAAGTAATAGATCCAAGAACAGACAACAATGATAACCATGAAAAACATCGGTATAAAACTTGAGCTTGGAACAACAAAGAAACCATGTATAATAAGTCTGATCCATTATCCAATAAAACAAGATATCGTCAACCATGTAAGCAGTTTCAAACAGTAGCATAACATCAAATAAGCACCAAACTTGATCTCCAATCTACAAGGGGATGCCACCTACTAGTATTATTTAGATTTTATAATAATAGGATTTCGCAAAACTTTGTGGGCAAAACTTCGTTGCGAATTTAATCATCAACAAGTGGTGTCAGAGCAATCTACTCCTTGCCATTCTTAGTGCATGTCTCCGACGAGGTAAAGGTACAAAGATTTGGGTCTTGATTTTGTTTCTCTTGAGGAGAAGAGCTCTCGCACACCTAAGCGACCTTCCATGGTGGGAGAAAAGAAAGACGATGGGACATGAGATCCTTTCAAACTGTTGCTCGAGGAATCCCTCGCGTAACAAAGGAACGAGATGATGGATAGTTTTGTGCAAATCCTTCGACGACTACCAATAGATGACACATCTTGATGCAACCCCCCTATTCTCCCTCGGGGTTGCGCGACCTCCCAGTCAAGGATCTTTGATTCTCAGAGCAGAATCGTCTCTCTGAAACCTTAATGGTCTCCCTTGTGATTAAACCCATGCCCTTTTCAGTCTTTTGGTGCAGGTTCTATGACACTTGTAACTTCTCCCTTTGCGCTACTGAACTATCAGGGTTCAAGCGTTAGCTCCTCTTCTGTTATTCCTTTCCCGTATGTGACCTCGGGCTATGTCCTCCCGTAAACACACGATTGTGGGGCGACCTAGAGTGGTTTGAGACCACACCGCTTTTCTCCCCACAATTCACTAGCAGCCGCCATGCGTCCTTTTGGAAATACCATGGTTTCGATTGTGGCCCGCTCCAAGATTTTTAAAAACCGAGCACTTTTTGTCCCCGCAATTAAGCATGACCGTTGATATTTTGATCTCGGGCGTTGCCTCTTGATCGAAGGCTCAGAGCTGTCCTCTTTCTGCCTTGGTCAACTATCATTCAGTGACCCTTTTCCTCCTTTCGCCCGCAATCCCATATTTCCACGATCTATTGACGTGTACCCTCCTTTCCAATCAACGACTACGATTGGTTTCACCCTTCGGGCTTCAGGAGTTTCAACTCTCAACTCTTGATTCCTCAGTAATACTTCCACCCGAAGTTGATGATCTGTCGACACATGTCCCTCACAGATCGACGATTGTGGTTCACTTCTGCTCTTCAGGCTTCAACAGTTTCAAGTCTCAGTATTTGCCTTCTCTCAAAGTGCTTTCACCCAAAGACTACGATCTGTCAACACGTGTCCTTCATAGATCGACAGTTGTGGTTCACTTCACTCTTCGGGCTTCGAGAGTTTCAACTCTCAATCTTTGCTTTCTCTCGGAGTGCTTTCACCCGAAGACGACAATCTGTCAGCGCGTGTCCCTCACAGATCGACGACTGTGGTTCACTTCAACTCTTCGGGCTTTAGGAGTTTCAACTCTCAGTCTTCGCTTTCTCCAGGAGTGCTTTCACCCGAAGACGACGATCTGTCGACACATGTCCCTCACAGATCAATGACTTTCGTTCACTTTTCTCTTCAAGCTTTGGGAGTTTCAACTCTTAGTCTTCTCCTTCTCCTGAAGTTCTTTCACCTGAAGATGACGATCTGTCAATGCGTGTCCCCCATAGATCAACTACTGTGGTTCACTTCAGTCTTCGGGCTTCAGGAGTTTCAACTCTCAGTCTTCGCTTTCTCCCGGAGTGCTTTCACCCAAAGACAATGATCTATCGATGCGTAAACCCCCTGGCGACCAATGGCCAAGATCTATTTTGGCTCTTCGACGATTTCGTTGTCTCCTTGTCTACAAACTTTCGAGTTGTAGATCTTGCACCACATGTCCCTTTGGATGATGGACGGTCCCTAGCCTCTTTGGGACTTCAGGGAATCCTTACTCCTATGTGCACACCGAGACTTAAAGCTTGTGTACTTTACCCAGATCCGACGATCCGGAATGATCCTGCTCCCTCTTGAACAGATCTTAGTCGATGACTCGTGAAACCTTCAGAACTCTATTTCCCTTGAATATTTCCTGCTATCTCTCTTGATATTTCTCTCTCTCGAACCCTTTGACTCCTTAGAGGGTTACTTCGACACTTAGCCAAATTTCGGATCTGTGCACTCCTTGCAACAGATTTTTTTGCAAGACTTAGCTTCTTGCGGACGACTATGCACGCCTTGCAACAGTCCCTTTGCACTCCTTGCAAATGGAAATTTCACGCTATCTCTTCTGAGCTTATGAGTCAAAACATACTTTTTCACTCCTTGCAGCATATTCTTATGCAAGACTTAAGTTCTTGCGGACGATTGTGCACACCTTGCAGCAGTCACTTTGCACTCCTTGCAAAGGGAAAGTTTCATGCTATCTCTTCTAAGATTTTGAGTCGAAACAGACTCTGTCAACACGCTCCTTGCGGACTGTATGCACACCTTGCATGAAATCAATGAAGAGCACAATCGAAACTTATCTAAACACTTCACAGTTTCATATACTCAACAACATAACTCATTCATTCATGAAAACAAAATAACAGGGAATTTTAAACAGTAGCAACACCATGCATTGGATCAATTTTCCTCTGTTATCTTCATTTAAAAGTAAATGGCTACAACTATGGTAAAACAACAACTAAAAACTCAACAACAACTAAATCACAACAATATCCTACTAACTTGTATCCGCCTCATTCAGGCATACAAAACCTCTATTTATCCTAGAGGGCTCATAGGATTCCCTCTGACTACTCGTCTACTCGAGAAAAAAACTAACTGCTACTTAATTTCTGTTACATTAAATTCTAGGAGTGAAACTCCCAGATCACTCGTGATCATTCAGCTCCCAAGTGTTTGATCTTCTTCAGTTTTTCAATCATTCAAAAAAAAAATATTTGCAGGAAACACCAACGTTTAAGATTCTAAATGATCCAAAGGTGCGCTAAGGTGATGGGTTGTCTCTCCATGCGTGCTTGCTGACGATGCTCCTGCATCATACTCCCCTGGACAAAAATTCATGGAATCGTGTCCATGAACTCCTGCACTTAATTTCCATGCTTCTGGATATTAGTTTCATTTTCCCAACTGGCATCTTCTATCAGGTGTCCCTTCCACTTGACCAAATATTCAAAATAGGTCTTCCTCCTAGTCTTCTTACTAATCCTCTGATCAACGATCTTCTCCATCTGTGGCTTTTCTGCTACATGCATTTTTTTTTCCCATTGAATCTCTTTCTGACCTTTTGTTTCTCTTGTTTCATCTTCCTTGTAAGGATACGGGTCTGATATGTTGAATATGGGTGATATGCCCACATCATCTGGCAACTCAATCTCATAGGCATTTGCATCAAACTTCCTTAATATCTTACATGGCCCTATCTTCTTCATCTTCAACTTGTTATATGTTCCCCTAGGGAACCTTTCTTTATTGAGGTGTGTCAGAACCTGATCTCCTAATTCAAATTGAAGTTCTATGCGATGTTGATCAACTCTACGCTTTTACTCTTGGCTAGAGTTCTGTAACCGCTCTCTGATCTGGCTATGGAGCTTCTGCATTTCTGCAGCAAAATCTTCTGCTCCAACACTTCTGATCTCACTCTGTTCTAAGTCTCTCAACTCAGATACTCCTCTTGGCTGCATTCCATACAATATTTGGAATGGGCTCTTTCCAGTGCTCTTGTTTGGTGAGTCATTGTATGCAAATTTAGCTTGTGGTAGAATCTGATCCCACTGACTATGATGTTGAGTGACCAGACTCCTCAATAAGTTTCCCAAACTTATGTTCACCACCTCAGTCTGTCCATCTGTCTGAGGGTGATAAGCTAAGTTGAAGGACAAATCTGTCCCCAACTTCTTCCACAGTGTTCTCCATAAATGACCAATGAATTTGGTGTCTCTGTCTAAGACAATGCTTTTGGGTAATCCATGAAGTTGAACAACTTCTTTGAAAAATAAATTTGCAACATATGTTGCATCACTAGTCTTCCGGCATGGGATAAAGTGTGCCATCTTTGAAAATATATCCACCACCACAAATATGGAATCACATTCCCTTTGCGTTCTTGGCAGTCCCAATACAAAATCCATGCTTATTGCATCCCAAGGCCTCTCTAGTATTGGCAATGGTTGATACAATCCAGTGTTCTGTCTTTTGCCTTTTGCATGTTGGCAGATTCTACATATGTTCACAAACTTTATCACTTTTTTTGTCATACCCGGCCAATAGTATGAACTTCTCAATTGTGCAAATGTTTTATCATGGCTGAAATGTCCAGCCAATCCTCCACTATGATTTTCCTTCACAAGGTTATCCCTCATTGAGCATTTTGGTATGCACAATTGATTTCCCTTGAACAACAATCCCTCTTGAATCATATACTATGTCCACTGACTCCTGTCTCTCAACACAGGATTTTCACATGCTTCGTATGCTTCCTTGAAATCTGGATCATCACAATACATATCCTTAAGGTGTTCAAACCCTAAGGTCTTGACCTGAAATTCCTGCAGAATCAAACATCTCCTTCTTAATGCATCAACAACTTTATTAGCATTTCCAGAAATATGTTTTATGACAAAATTAAAATTCTGCATAAACTCAATCCACTTTGCATGTCTCTGATTCAATTTTTCCTGTCTGGTTATGAATTGTAAAGAATGGTTATCGCTATACAAGACAAATTCCTTTGGAACAAGGTAGTGCCTCCATTTCTTCAAGGATTGAATTATGGCATAAAACTCTTTGTCATATGTGGAGTACCTTCTCTTAGTCTCATTCATCTTCTCACTGAAATATGCAACAGGCCTATTATCTTGGCTCAAAACTGCTCCAATTGCAACTCCACTTGCATCACATCTCACTTGAAATGTCTTCCCGAAATTTGGCAAGACCATAATTGGTCGTTCTGTTATCTTTTCCTTCAATATATTGAAGCTCCTCTCGACCTCCTATGTCCAATTAAAAGACTTGTGCCTCTTCTTCATTGTATCCATCATTGGTGCACAAATTCCACTAAAATTTCTGATGAACTTCCTATAGAAACTTGTTAATCTATGGAAGCTTCTCACTTCAAACATACTCCTTGGTGATGGCCATTCTTTGATTTCTTTCACCTTCTATGGATCCATCTTCAATCCATTTGAAGAGATCACAAAACTCAAGTAAATGAGTTATGTCTTCATAAAATAGGACTTCTTTAGATTTATCAATAGCTTCTCCTGTTGTAGTCTCCTCATTACTAATGTCAGATGTCTCAAATTCTCCTCTTTAGTCTTGATAAAGACCAGTATATCATCCATATATACAACCACAAACTTACCAATAAAATCTTTTAGTATTTCATTCATCAACCTCATAAAAGTACTTGGGGCATTTGTTAAGCCAAATGGCATAAAAATCCACTCATACAATCCTTCATTTGTCTTAAAGGTTGTTTTCCACTCATCACCTTCTCTCATTCTAATCTAGTGATATCCACTTTTCAAATCTATCTTAGAAAATAAATTATCTCCACTTAAACAATCCATTAAGTCATCCATTCTTAGCAAAGGAAATCTATACCTGGTGGTGATCTTGTTAATGGCTCTCAAGTCTGTACACATTCTCCATCCTCCATCCTTCTTTGGACTCAACACAGTTGGTAACGCACATGGACTCAAGCTTTCTCTTACCAAACCCTTGTCTAACAAATCCTGGACTTGGTTCTTTACCTCCTCATTCTCTCGAGGTGTCAATCTATATGCTGCTTTGTTTGGCAGACTTGCTCCTGGTATCAAATCAACATGATGGCTAATACTTCTGATGGGTGGAAATGAGTTAGGAAACTCATCCACTACTATGTCAACAAAATTATCCAACAACTCCTGAACTTCTTCAGGAAAATCATCCATCGAAGTACTTGTAAGGACAACTATGGGTTTCCTCACCACAACAAATTGCATCTCCTGTTCCCTCTTGACTTCTCTCAGGAGTTCCTTCCCACTCATGAGAAGTATGCTTGTGTTGGCTTCTTCTTTTACTTTCTTCTCCTCTATTGGCAACAACATGTGTGTCCTACCATTCTTATCCAAGGTGTATGTATTTTTTCTCCCATCATGAATGACATTTCTATCAAACTGCCATGGTCTTCCCAACAAAATATGACATACATCCATGGGAATCACATCACACAAAATTTCATCTCCATATCCTCCTATCTTAAATTCAACGAGACATTTTTTAGTGACCATTACCTGGTTTCCTTTCTGCAACCATGAGACTTTATATGGCTTTGGATGTGCATTTGTCTCCAACTCCAATTTCTCCACCATCTTCGTGGATACTAAATTATCAGTGCTCCCACTGTCAATTATCACCTTGCATACTTTGTCTTTAGTCTTGCAAGTTGTCCTGAATAGACTATTCCTCTGCACTGGCTTTTCAATTTCTGTCTCTGGTTTTAAGAGAACCTTCCTCAACATCAAGGATGTTCCATCCTTTGTACCCTCTGCTTCAACACTCCTTTTATATGCTTCTGAAATGTGAGCTTCACCTCCTCCTTCTTTCTTTTTCTCGAGACATTACCAAGACATGTGTCATCTATTTCCATAGGCATAACACCTTACTCCTCCTCCTCTGCTTCTTCCTCTTCCTCTAGAATAAATTCTTCCACCACCTTGTCTTCCTCGGGAACTTCCTCCTCTTTCTGAGTGACTATGTGGTTTCTCAGTCCCATCTTTGGATTTATGTGCCTTATCATGGGCAACTCCCTTGCCTTTGCTTGGGCTTCTGCCTCTGTTTCATTGACTCTGTTTCCTGGCCAACTTTTCCTCTGCCTTTAGAGCAATCTGATAAGAATCCTCTATTCTCCTCACTGACATCATGTTGATCTCATCCTGGATTTCATACCTCGGGCCATTTATGTACCTGACAATTTTTTCTTCATCCTTCTCTCGCTGTCCAGTTCTGATATTCAGTTTGTATAACTCCTCCGTGTACTCTTTTACTGTCATACCCTTCAGTCTTAGGTTCTACAACTTCCCGAACAGATTTATCTGATAATCTTTGGGCATGAATTTAGCCTTCAACTTGGCTACCATTCTGTCCCAATTATTTATCTTTTATTTTCCTTTGCTTCTCCTCTCATCCTGCAGTTCATCCCACCATAGTGCTACATGTCCTTTCAGTCTGGTGACAACATGTCTCACCTTTTTCCCCTCATCGACATCTTCATGGTCGAAATATTTGTCCATGGATCTTATCCAATCCAACAATTCTTCAGCATCCAGGTTGCCTTCATACATTGGGATCTCTATCTTTGCTCTAGCTCCCAGTTTAACAAACTCTCTCAGCAAGCGTTCCTTGGCAACATTTTCCCCCACAGCATCTTCAACTTCGATTTATTCGATTTCTGTCGATGCATGTCCTTCACAGATCGACGACTGTGGTTCACTTCTTCTCTTCAAGCTTCGACAGTTTCAACTCTCAGTATTTGCCTTCTCTCGAAGTGCTTTCACCCGAAGACGACGATCTGTCGACGCGTGTCCCTCATAGATCAACGGTTGTGGTTCACTTCGCTCTTCAGGCTTCAGGAGTTTCAACTCTTAGTCTTTGCTTTCTCCCAGAGTGCTTTCACCCGAAGACGACGATTTGTCGACACATAAACTCCCTGGCGACCAACAACCAAGATCTATTTCGGCTCTTCGGCGATTTCGCTCTCTCCTTGTCTACAAACTTATGAGTTGTAGATCTTGCGCCACCTAACCCTCTGGATGATGGATGGTTCCTATTCTCTTTGGGACTTCGACGAATCCTCGCTCATGTGTGCACACCGAGACTTAAAGATCGTGTACTTTTCCCAAATCCGATGAACCAAAATGATCTCGCTTCCTCTTGAATGGATCTTAGTCGATGACTCGTGAAACCTTCAGAACTCTGTTTCCCTTGAATATTTCTCTCACTATCTCTCTTGATATTTCTCTCTCTCGAACCCTTTGACTCCTTAGAGGGTTACTTCGACACTTAGCTGAATTTCGGATCTGTGCACTCCTTGCAACAGATTCTTGCGCAAGACTTAGCTTCTTCCAGACGACTGTGCACTCCTTGTTGCAGTCCCTTTGCACTCCTTGCAAATGGAAATTTCACGTTATCTCTTCTGAGATTATGAGTCAAAACAGACTCTATCACTCATTGCAACAAATTCTTATGCAAGACTTAAGTTCTCGCGGAGGACTATGCACACCTTGCAACAGTCACTTTGCACTCCTTACAATGGGAAAGTTTTGCGCTATCTCTTCTGAGCTTCTGAGTCGAAACAGATTCTGTCAACGCACTCCTTGCAGACTGTATGCACACCTTGCATGAACTCAACGAAGAGTACAATAGAAACTTATCTAAACACTTCACAGTTTCATATACTCAACAACATAACTCATTCATTCATGAAAACAAAATAACAGGGAATTGTAAATAGTAGCAACACCATGCATTGGATCAATTTTCCTCTGTTATATTCATTTAAAAGTAAATGGCTACAACTATGGTAAAACAAAAAATAAAAACTCAACAACAACTAAATCACAACATTCTCCTACTAGCTTGCAGTCGCCTCATTCAGGCATACAAAACCTCTATTTATCCTAGACGGATCCTAGGGTTCCCTCCAACTACTTGTCTACTCGAGAAAAAAAACTAACTGCTACTTAATTTTCGTTACATTAAAGTCTAGGAGTGAAACTCCCAGATCACTCGTGATCATTCATCTCCCAAGCGTTTGATCTTCTTCAGTTTTTCAATCATTCAAAAAAAAAAGATTTGCAGGAAACACCAACGTTTAAGATTCTGAATGATTCAAAGGCGCGCTAAGGCATTGAGTTGTCTCTCCACACGTGCTTACTGACGATGCTCCTGCATCACATCTTCCTCAAGAGGAGGCGACGCCCCCTTCAAAGTACATATCAACTTTGATATTCCTATATTTGAAGATCAGATCGATGCAGATGTTGTAGACAAATGGTTGAATCTGCTAGAAGGGTATTTTTATGTCCATAACTTTTCCAATAGAGAAAATATTACATTTATGCTCCTCAAAGCCATCCCCCATGCCAAATATTGGTGGGAGACTTTCTATGAGAAAAAAGAAACAGAGGAACCCTCATTATTTACAGTCGCACTCACCTCAGAGTCCTTCAGGGATGCTATTAAGGAACAATATTACCCTGTTGGAAGTTATGACGACCTGTATACAAGATGGACCACACTGCGGTAGGAAAGGGACCAAATAGTGCCAAAGTTCACAAATATCTTCCATACCTTGGGAACCAAGCTGGATATCAAATATTTTGAGCGACATCTAGTGCTCAAGTACCGTGGTGGTCTGCATATATACATTAAGATAGAAATGGAGTTTCTTGACATCTCATCCTTGGGCACGGCCTATCGATATGCTATCAAAATTGAGCAGAAGCTTAAACAAAAGACGCAACAATTTGGGTCTAGGAACCCATCACAATAGAAGCAAGGCAAGGGAAGCCCCAACCCATAGAAAAAAGGGCAGAGCAAAGATGGACAACCTCAGGAAAACTAGTCTAAGACACAAACAAAGAAGGGAAATGGAAAGATGAAGAAAAACACTGAGAAGTGTTGCGACTTCCATAAGAGCCCCTTGAATAACACTGTTAATTGCCGCTAAAAATAGTCATTAGTGACGTAGATGAAAGCCTCAGAATCAGATGCAGGTTCCAACTCAGAGTCAGAACCAGAAAAAGGGAGACAGATTATTGATGTGGAACCCATGCCACCGTTTCTACCACCAAGATCCATCCCGGTGAACCTGATGAGCCAGAGGAAGGCGAGTGTCTCTTTCATTCATAGATGTGGGTGAAATGTACTCTGCTACACTTCATCGTTGATAGTGGTAGACGAAAACCTCATCTCAGTGGAGGTCGTCAAGTGGTTTAACCTGTCGACAATGCCACACTCACATCCATACACCATAGAATGGCTCTGCCAAGGAAGCGATCTTCACGTCAACCAATAATGTCACATGTCCTACGACATCAAGCCCTTCAAAGATGAGGCATCATGTGATGTCCCTCCCTTGAAGTTTGTGATGTTCTTTTGGGACAACCTTATTTATGGAAACGTCATGTTGTATATCAGTCTAGGCCTCGCAGTGTTATTATTACTTTAGATGGAAAATTGTACAGGATACCCGAGGTAGTCCCACCTACTGCCATTACCTTGATCTCTACCAAGCAATGCAGGAAGGTCATCTATGAGACTGGGGAGTTTGTTTTCTTCATGATTCTCTATGAAAGTGAGCTGAAGGTTGCAGCCACATCCACGACCTCCACGACCGATCTCTCCACATAGCAGAAGCAAGTGAATAAGGTCGTAGAAGAATACAAAGACATATTCTCCTCACCCACTGGGGTACCTCTACACTGTCAGGTCAAGCATTCAATCAATCAGACCCCCGACACACCACTACCCAATGGGCCAGTCTATTGCCTCTCTCTGTTAGAAAACGATGAGATCAAGCGTCAGATCCAAGAACTGCTCCAAAAGGGGCACATTCGCCCCAACTCATCACGGTGTGGAAGCCCAATTGTGCTTGTGCAGAAGAAAGATGAGACATGGCGACTCTGCATCGATTACCGAGCCCTAAATAAAATCACAGTCAGGAATCGGTACCCAATTCCCTGAATTGACTATCTCCTTGACCAACGCAAGGGGGATAAATACTTCAATAAAATTGATCTGAAGTCTGGTTACCATCAAGTCCCAATAGAGCAGACAGATGTATGGAAAACTTCCTTCAAGTCCAAAGAAGGTATTTTTGAATGGTTGGTCATGACCTTTGGTTTGACGAATTCCCCAGCTACTTTCATGAGGATGATGGATGATATCTTCTGGCCTTTCACCAATTCTTTTGTTGTGGTGTATCTAGATGACATACTCATCTACAACAAGAATTGTGTGGAACACTTGCAACATATTCAACAGGTTTTGAACACTCTGCGACAACACAAGCTATATGCAAGTTTGGAAAAATGCTCCTTCGACATGGATAGGGTCCAGTACATAGGCTACATTTTTTATGAGCATGGGGTGCATGTGGATCCAACTAAGATCTAGGTCATTCATGACTAGTCAGCCCCAACCACACTCACTAAGCTTCAAAGCTTTTTAGGCCTTGCCAATTTTTATTGCAGTTCGTGTTGCGATTCTCCCATATTGCATGGGCCCTCGGGCAAGTAACCATGGGTGGTGGTAAGGCAAAGTTCATGTGGGGCCTGTCACAACAACAAGCATTCAATGATTTAAAGTAATGCATATGCTCAACCCCGGTGCTCTCATTACCCGACCTGCAACAACCCTTTAAGATCGAGACATATGCTTCAGATTGTGTTGTGGGCGCAGTTCTCACTTAGCACATACACCCCGTGGCCTATCATAGTGAGACACTATTAGATGTCGTTTGTAAGTACCCTACTTACGACAAAGAAATGTACTCCATTGTGCAAGCTTGCCGCCAGTGGAGGCATTACATTCTCAGGAAGAAGACAGTCATCCACACTGACCATAAGTCGCTGCAGTTCATGCAGAAACAGAGCAAACTGCAGAATGACTGCCATCGAAAGTTGTCCACATACTTGTAGCAATTCCATCTCAACATCAAGTATAAGACAAGAAGCACCAACCACGTCACTAATTGCCTCAGTCGCCCGCCAATTGCAACACTCACCACAATGCTAAACTCTTGCGGCCATGATACCTCTCGATGGCCCCAACTCTATAAGAGAGATCGTGACTTCGTTGCCACCTCCTAGATGCTGGGTGCAAACACAACTATCACTGATTTCCATATTCAGGACAGATTGTTATGCCATCTAGATCATCTCTTTGTTCCATCAAGCGAGCGAGCATAGATGATTTGGGAAGCACACTACAGTTAGGTGGCATGACACTTCAACATAGAAAAGACAGTGGTAGTGCTGCAACAACATTTCTATTGGCCGAAACTTCAACAGGATGTTAGCAAATATATCAGGTCCTGCACTGCTTGCGCCATTGCCAAATCGACCATTAAGAAACAAGGCATGTACACCCCTCTTCCTACTCCTAAAAGGCCTTGGGAATCCATCTCGATGGACTACATGTCGGGCCTTCCATCAACCAAGCGGGGAAATGACTGTGTTTTTGTGGTGGTTGATCATTTTTCTAAAATGGCAATTATGGGCGCCTGCAAGAAGAGCATCGCAACAGAGGCCACTGCCAAGCTCTTCTTCAAACGAGTGTGGGTACATTTTGGGATACCACAAACCACCATATCATATCGGGACAACCGGTTCCTCAACACATTCTGTTCGAGCCTTTAGTCACAGCTGGACACCAAGCTCACCAAATCCACTACCTTCCACCCCAGACGGATGGCCAAACCGAGGTCGTCAACCGGATGATCGTGCATATCCTTTGCATGTACAATTTCAAGAATCCCCGCACACAGGATGAGAGTCTTCCCTATGTTCAACACAGCTACAACCGAGCCATATATAGCTCAATCGACCACAACCCCTTTCAGGTGGGGTTGGGATTTCAACCATTGGGTCCCATGGATGTTGCACCACCCTTTGTGGCCACCCAGATAGACTCATCCCATGCTCAAACTGAAGCCGACAAAGCTACCCGGTTCATTGAGCGGATTCAACACATCCACCAATAGGTTCATGATATTTTGTAGAAGTCGAATGCCAAGTACAAGCAACGCCATGATCAACACCAGGTGCCACACAAGTTTTAGGTGAGAGATAAAGTTTGGTTGCACTTGCAAAACGAATGCATGACAGGGTCCCATTGGAAGCTTCTTCCACTCCGCTATGGCCCTTATACCATCACCAAGGTTGTGGGTGACAATGCTTTTGAGCTCAACATTCCCCCCTTTCCTTGGCTTGCACCTAGTTTGTTAATGTGGACCTCCTTCGACCATACTTTCCACCATTATTGGATACCTCAGAGGTAGCAGAACAATTGACACCGACAGAGCTCAACCCTGACTACATGGAACATGAATCCAATGATCAGATCATGGACACATAGGTCAAGGGCACTCACCAACAAAATTTTCATCTTTATCGTGTTGTTAAGGTAGGGCAACTCCTGCACCAAGGCAAGTGTCTCACTCAGTGCCAAATTCAACAAAAATTTCCTCATCTGATGGGGGAACTCAACGCAATGGAGACCATTTATTCCTAACGGGAGAAGATTGATCCAACTAGATATTGGTGGCCACCCACCTAATCCAACTAGCTCACATTCAATTTTCATCTTGGCAGTTTTTTTCTAGCTTTTCGGGTCCTAAACTTCTAGGGCCATTTTGAGGCCCTAAACAACACTTGTTGGGCCCGCTACAGTCACACTATAGATGAAGTTAGAGTGTGACAACATAATTTGTAGTCCTCTAATAGACCTTTCCAACGGGCTATCGTGCACCTAAAACAAAGATCATATGCAAAAGTTACAACCCCAGGAAGTTGATGTACCAACTTACCCCAACGGGGTCCACATGACTTTTGGCGTTTCATCTCCTAGAGTTAGGTTTTTGGATGTCTAGGGTTTTGGAATTCATGTTTGATGTAAAAAGGCCCTTGGAGCCTCATTGTACTCATCTTCTTGCGAATGAGTGCAACTGTCACATCTCTTCTTAGAGATAAGCCACTACCATTCTAACGAGCTTGTTTCAGGCTGCATTTTATAGTTTCAACATATTTCTTTATTGAATAGAAGCCAAGTTTTACTGTATCTCTGTTATTGTTTATTGTATCTATGTGTTAATAATATAGATATGTATTCATTTCGTTCTACTCATAAAATCTGTATCAATAATCATTTTGACTATGTAAGACTTGGAAGAATTCAAGTGCAAGAAAGTCCTTAGCCTTTGCCTTTACTTTCACACAATAGACGAGTCTTGGTATATTGGGGTTATGAGATGATAATTGTTGGTGTAGGAGCCTGCCTATTATCAACGAGTCTCCCACTACAATTGTGTGCCCTACCCCATGCTCCTTAAGGATCTAAATACCTTTATAAACAATCAATGGCTCTACCTTGTTGTTGGTTGTTCACATTTCCTATGAAATCATAAATGATCCCAAAATGAGCATATCTTTACTATGTAGGGACCATCACACATCATCTCGATCTTTGCTCATAATATATTTATAATTCATAAAAGAATTAAAAATAATCAATTACATAGCTAACATTTACTTCAACAAATGTTAAAGACAAAAACAAAAAAATAATACTTAAAAAACTTTATACTATTTCAACAAACTTTATAGTGTTTTGTACGAAACTTAAGATAAGTCATAAACCATAGGAAAAAAAAAAAAACGTCACATAAAATTTTTGTACAGTTTGGGTGGGCCTAATGGTTAAGAACACGTGTTTCCTCCTAGGAGGTCACATGTTCAAATCCAAATAGAGTAGGGTATGTACACCTCCATAAACTTTAGCAGTGAAATCCCCAAGAAAATCCCCTTATCCAATTTAATGTCTAACTTGATTATAACCTTAAAATTAAGTTATTATTATTATTATTATTATGAAACTCAATATATCCATGAAAAATAAGATGCCACTAGTAATTCACTACACATATTATAAAAAAAAACCTCTATTTTCATTTCACAACGTATTAACAATAAATTATATTATTTTCATTTCACAACGTATTAACAATAAATTATATTATTTTCATTTCACAACGTATTAACAATAAATTATATTTAGAATAAATAAAAATAAATTAATGTTTTTTTTACCACAACTCGGTCATTCAATTCCAGACGTGTTCCTTATGAGGACATAAGAATCCAAAACCACACGTTTTGAAGAAGGGGATGAACCCACTCCGATTTTCCAAAATATATGTGTGTATATATATAGAGGCAGATGTCCGTCGGATGCTTTGCCCTTTCTTTCAGAACACACGCAAACTGTGGCTGTCGTGTCCGAAACTGTGGCACTTCCTGGTTGAAAATCCGCTGTATATGAAGGTGTTTGATAAAAACAGTCACCAGGGTACTCCCATTGAAAGGATCGTTTGATGGGCACTGCATTTTTTGGCGTGTTGCAAGCGTTTGAGATTCAATCCCATCTCCTTTTAGAACTGGGTAACTCTAAATGCTCTGAATTTTGTTTATTCTTTCGTCTATCGATTTGGGTTTTCGTTAAATTTTCAGAAAGGGAGGGTTTGATTCAAATTGGGTTCCGGTTTCTTTCGGATGTCGTGGTTGCCCTTTTGATTTCTAAAGCTAAATTCTGGTCTGAAGGGTGGTTTTTCTAGGTTTCAATGGTTTTTAGACAGATAGTGTGGATGGATTTTAATTGAGTTTTATTTAGGGATTTAATTGATTTATTTTGCGGGTTAATCGAGTTCTGCAGTTTGTGATGGAGGGAGGTGGCTTGTATCCACATATTGAGATAGAGCCGGATTTTGCAATGGAAGATAAATTTTATGATTTTGATCCAGTCCAGTCTGACAAAGAACAAGTAACTACATCCTGTAACTCAGAGGTATTGTTATCCGTTTAATATTTTCTTTCTGTTTTTCGCCGCTCCTGTGATTGCTTAAAAAATTCCTGCAAGGGAACTTGTTCGGCTCGGGTTTCACCACAGGGTTTGTTGCTGCTATCCCTGCTGACAACCTTTCAACAGAACGCGGCACACACGTATAAGAAATTTTATAACTGAGCT
>SNQJ01S0156891.1:0-22230 GCA_010110895.2 Picea sitchensis
GATTCACTAATCAATGACTTCTGCCCAACGAATGAGTGTTCTCCCTCCTAAACTTAATTTCTATGCGACGGTTTCGATCTCCGTATCACTTTGAACACTTCAAAGGCATTATCTCTCCTAAGCTTTCACTTGCAAAATCAAGCCTTCCAAAAGGGTTCCTTCTCGCACTCCTTGCGGCAAACCTTCAAATAACCTTTGGTTATTTGAGTGTTCGACCCTGTGCACTTTCTGCAATAGTGGTCTGTCAACTTTCCCCTTGGTTAATAATTTCTAAGACTTCCACCAGTCTGCGCACACCTTGCATGACTTTGTGCTTCTCCTGCACTTCTTCTGGTATGAGAATAATGATATCTCTCCTGAACTTTCTGAGATAGAACTTAGACCTTCGTCAATGCACACCTTGCAAACATTCACTGCACTCCTTGTAGGAAGTCTCAGGGAGAGAAACAATTGAAACTCATTCTTCTTCTCTTTCAGACTTCATACATTCAACATGAAATCATACACACAACACAACATTGAGATAAATGCATAACAAAGAAACAAAACAACTATAACCATACCATTCAACAAATGTAAACAATAATCATCATAACACCATGAAAATTGAGTCAAAGATTTATATATTAACTCAAGTGTTCATGTACATGGGTTCTTCTCTACAACTCTTTGCTACAACTCTCCAGCTTATGAATTCTAAATGATCATATCGTTTCCTATTACAATGATACAAGGGTGAGGGTGTCTATATCTGTTTTCCCTCCTACACTTCTAAACTACCTAATCTAACATTCATATCTACCTACTTTACATTAACAGACTTAAATTCCTATTACATCCGGCAGATGAGAGTAATTTCTCTAGATCTGTTGATATCTCCAAGACATAAATGTAAGTACGCTTCTCCTAGCTATTACATTAATGCTTCAATTTTTCAAAATTCAAAACGTTTTTCATAAAAACGTTCTCTTTTTTCATCTGCACATCCAGTTGTTCCTTTTTTGTACGATGCTCCTACATCAAAATTCTTATTTAGCCTGATATTGATGGAAAACACATCAAATGGATTGCTAAGATCCTTGAATTCGATTTAGAAATCAAGCCTACCAAATTGGTTAAAGGCTAGGGTTTAGCCAATCTATTGGCTGAATCAAATTGCTCAGCATTGGGGGTAAATTTCATTGGCTCATGCCCAGAAAAGCATCAGGATGAATTAAATGACAAAGGTTCTCAAGGCATCCCGACATTGGCAGATTGCAGCTGGTACAAGAACATTATATTCTTCTTCCAGAATTTACATAATCCAAATGGTATGAAAAAGAACAAGGTGAGAGAATTAAAACTCAAATCAATAAAGTATTGTCTGGTTGATAAAATTTTGTATTGGAAGGATCCATTGGGAGTGTTGTTAAGATGCCTAGACCCGCAAGAAGCCCAAAATATTATGTTTGATTTTCATGACAGTTTGTGTGGGGGGCATCATTTTTGGAGGACTACTGCCTACAAGATTCTCAGGGCTGGGTATTTTTGGCCTAGTCTGTTCACAGATGTTTGTGCTAAGATCAGAGCATGTGTTAAATGTTAGAAATTTTATGGAAAGAAGCAGCTTAAGTCTTTTCCATTAAAGCCCATAGCAGATTCAAGACCTTTTCAACAATGGGGCCTAAATTTTATTGGGGAAATTAATCCCTCTTCCATTGGCCAACATAGATGGATCTTGACTGCCACATATTACTTCACTAAGTGGATAGAGGCTATTCCTACTAGGAATGCTTCCCACAAAGTGATCATTGGTTTCCTTGAAGACATTATGGTGAGGTTTGGCTGTCTGAACACAATTGCCACTGAAAATGTTGCATCTTTCAAGGATGATCCATTGATTCAGTTCTACGAACAATATGGGATCACTTAGATTCATTCAACCCCTTACTACCCACAAGGGAATGGGATTGCAGAATCCTCCAACAGAATCCTTCTAAAGATCATTAAAAATATTTTGGAGGACAAAAAAAAGGCATGGGATTCAAAACTCAATTTTTCTTTGTGGGTTGACAGAGTGACAACAAAGAGGGCCCTGGGGCTTTTTCCTTTCCAGCTGGTGTATGGAGTTGAGGCCGTTTTCCCTTCTCATCTTGCCTTGCCTATGGAAAAATTCTTCCAGGATTATCAAGGGGAACCAGATCATAGGATCAGGAGGATTCAGTAGTTGGTTAAAGTGCATTAGACTCGGGAGCATCTTGTAGATAAGGCACATGATCATCAACTGAATATCAATCAGGCATTCGACAAGAAGGTGAACAAAGAGGATTTTCAACTGGGCGATCTGGTGCTCAAGTGGGATGCACTGAGACAAGATAAAGGCAAGAATGGTAAATTTTAAGCTTTATGGGTCAGTCCTTTCAAAATCCATGAGGTATTCTCTAATAACACTTTCAATTTGAAGAATATGGAGGATGAAGAGGTTTTTGGTGGCCCAATGGGATTTTTTTGAAAAGGTACTTTTCTTGAGCCTTGAGTGGCTTTTCATGTCATTGTAAATATCATTTCCTTTTTATTTATTGTTTCAATAACTGACCCCATAGCCCTAGGATAAGGCATTGAATCTACTCATTCTTGGCAGCCCGTAGGGGGCATGCCATCCCCTTTGGAGCCAATATTATCACACTAAATTGCCTTGGGTCTTTTAGTTTGTTTTTATCATTTTTAAAAACCTTAGATTAATTTTTTTTTTTTTTAAATTCATCCCTTTAAATTTATGTTTGTTAGGACCCCTTGGATGACTAAACTTTTGAGTCATAGCTCATGTTTTGATCCTCAATTTGATTTTTGATCCTTGAACCCTTTTAGCTAATGATTATTCTTTTTGGTCCCTTTCATGATTTGTCCCTAGGTCGATACCTCCCATGATCAGGCTGATGTGACACACCTCTCTCCTCACTCATGACCTCACAAGCATGCCTCATCATCCTCGCTTACCTATATAATCATATTTTTGAATTGGAAGTGTTTCCTACTCATAAGGCAGTTCCATAGCGCCTATCACGTTTATCATACCGCCACCCCAAGTCATGATTTCCATGATCGATACCATATCCCTTGTTTTTAGTGCCAGAAGTCGGTTAAATATTCTTTCAAATTCTTGCATTTATGATCCTTGGTAATGATTTATAATTTTGAAAGCCTTGACAGTGATGCACTGCACAAATTTGCAAGTTCTAATCAGGTGACCACATGTCAACCAAATCTAATGCTGAGAAAGATTCCAAGGCCAAGGTTCTCTCAAATTTCATCCTAAGATTGTGTTGAAGATCTCAACAGGTGTCTACTCTACAGGTATCCTTGGTTGCCTCCTCGGCATATTAATTTTAACAAGAAGTTTGTGCTCGGGTTTTGGTTTGCTAAGTTTGCACAGTGGTAAAGGATCCATCCTTGCATGATACCCTCATCTCCTCTCTTTTTCAGACCTGTAAAACTCATGGCACGTATCTACGTCTAATTACTATTGCCTATCTTAGCCATTGAAGTTGCAAGCTCTTGACTAGTCTATCCTCTACGTATGCATTATGTTACCCAGAGGCGCTTCTTAACCTCTCGTTGTTTCCCCTACCTCCTTTCATCTCGAAATCAAGCATTTTACTCAGTTGTAAAGTGTCATACTTGTACATTTGAAGCCCGATTATAAGTCTTCCTAGTCATTACCATCCATTAAGCCTCTCAAGAGCCCCCATTCTGATCCATGGAGACCCCTCAATCGAAGAAGGCACACAAAGGAGGCAACATAGTTAGGACAAAACCGGTGGACATGCATATTTTTGATGCAGAGACCATGGAAAGAGAGGCCTTTCAGAGAGTAGCGTGCCTCTCTTTCTGTTAGAACATGCAGAGAGGCCACCCAGAGGTAGAAAAATAGTTTTCATTACATTTTGATGGAAGGAAAACCAAGGTTGGGGATTTGGAGTTTGAGGTAACTGAAGCCTCTATCTCAGCTGCAACAGGGATCCCCATTACAGGTGAAAAGTGGTTCAAGGCCATGGTTTTGATTTCAGACTATGTTAAAGATCTCTTTAAACCTGAATATCAAGCTAATGAGTTGTCTAAGAGTATGCCAAGAAGTCAATTGGTTGAACAGTTTGACAAGTTGTTCGAGATCATATAGAGATATTTTACATGTGAAGGGAGATTTAACACATTGTACCATTACCATATAAGGTTGTTTCTACATTTTACTGGTAAGGTTGAGATGAATATTCCCTATTACCTATTAAGAAGCATAGGTAAAATGTCAGTTAGGATGTGGATTCTAGCCTTTTCCACTCTCAATTGTTCAGAATGTTGGTCTCTGAGGAATTGGGAAAGAGAGAGATTTAATGGGAGCATTTTGTGGTTACTTCTCACTTTAAGATGGATCTAGCATCTAATCCTCAATCACATATTGCAGGTCCTTTGTCACCCACCAGTGCTACTAAAGCAGGGACCAACAGGAAGATAAAGGGCAGAGCCCCTGTTCAAGTTTCAGAGATCAACAAGCAGGTCATGGATGTTGAGGAGGAAGTTTGTCCTTCTTCACACAAAGATTTTTCACAACCTCCTCCACCAGGGTTAGAAGATATGCCTTCTTCTACCAAATATACATCCAAGAAAATGAAGAAACTTCTATTTCCCTCTTCTCCTCCAGTAGTCAAAATCAAGGGTAAAAGACCTTTCAAGAGGTCATCAATTTCTAAGGAGGTTTTCAAAGAGCAGTCTTTTCCAGAAACCCATATTCAAAAGAAGAAAGGAAAAAGCATTGAAAATCCTATGGGGGAGAAATTGAAAACCCTTACTCAGAGGAAGAAGGGTAAAGCTAGTTTTCAGTCTACTGAAGGGAAGCAAGAAACCCCTGTACAGAAGGGTAAGGGTAAAGGTACTAAAATACCTTTGGAAAGAAAATATGAAACCTCTGAGAAAGGCATTGTAATCTCTTTATTTGACGAAAATTTGAACTAGTCCTTTGGAAAAATTATTTGACGAAAATGATGTGGCAGTAAAGGGGAAAGTGTCTACTGATGATGCTAATATAAATGAGTGCAATTTGGGAACATAAAATTATCTAAAGTACGTCAATTTGTCCAACATCTTATCAGGAGGGCACAGGGAAGAATATACCAAATTGTTGAAGGAATTTGTTGATGTATTCACTTGGACTTATGAAGATATTAGAACTTATGACACAAACATTATAGAGCACAAGATTCCATTAAAAGAAGAGACCAAACCCTTCAGGCAAAAGTTGAGGCAAGTCAATCCTATGTTGTTGCATGTCATGGGGAAAGAGGTAAAAAATCTTTTAAATGCAAAAATTATTATTCCTTTGAGGTATTCCGAATGGGTGGCCAATTTAGTCCCCGTGAGGAAAAAGAATGGAGAAATCAGACTTTGCGTCGATTTCTGGAATCTGAACAGAAGTTCTAAAAAGGATAATTACCCTTTACCCAAGATGGAACACATATTACAGAGGGTGACAGGTGCAGCCCAAATGTCAATGGTTGATGGTTTTTCTAGCTACAATGAGATTTCTATTTTTCTAGAGGATAGAGAGAAGATGACCTTTACCACTCCTTGGGGTACATTAATGTATGCCAAGATGCCCTTTGGTTTGATGAACGCATGGGCGACCTTTCAGCGAGCTATGGACATAGAATTCATCGGAGAGAAGGATAAGTTTGTTTTCATATATTTGGATGACATAACAATGTTCTCTCAATCTTATAAAGAGCATTGTGACCATTTAAGAAAGGTTTTCTTGAAATGCAGAAAATTCGGTCTCTCTTTAAATCCAAAAAAATCATTGTTTTCCATGAAGGAGGGGAAATTATTGGGACATATTGTGTCAGCTGAAGGGGTTAGGATTGACTCTAGTAGGGTTGAATCCATACAAACCTTGTCACTGCGTAGATCTAAAAAGGAGGTTCAATCATTTTTGGGTAAAGTTAATTTCTTGAGAAGGTTTGTGTCAAATTTTATTGAGTTGGTTAAGTATATCACAGCCATTTTGAGGAAAGATAATGAGATCAAGTGGACTGCTAAAGCACGTAGTTATTTCGATCAAATAAAGAAAGCTTTGACTGAAGCCCCAGTCCTAGTCAACCTAGACTACTCCAAGGATTTTCTTATTTTTTCTTTTGCCTCTTTTGATATAGTGGCAATAGTTATGTTGCAGAAGAATGCTAAAGGATTAGAGCAACCCATTTCCTTTTTCATTCGGGCTTTGAGAGATGTAGAATTAAAATATGGCATCATGGATAAGCAAGCCTATGCACTAGTTAAAGCTCTTAATTCCTTCAGATTTTATGTGTTGCATCCAAGAGTTATTGCTTATGTTCCATCAGTTGTTGTTAAATAAATTCTTATTTAGCCTGATATTGACGAAAAACGCAGCAAATGGATTACTAAGATCCTTGAATTTGATTTAGAAATAAAGACTACCAAATTGTTTAAAGGCCATGGTTTAGCCAAGCTATTGGTTGAATCAAATTGCTCAGCGTTGGGGGTAAATTTCATTGGCTCATGCCCAAAAAAGTAGCAGGATGAATTAAATGAAAAAGGTTCTCAAGGCATCCCGGCATTGGCAGATTGCAGTTTCTACAAGGACATTATATTCTTCTTGCAGAATTTGCAGCCTCCAAATGGTATGGAAAAGAACAAGGTGAGAGAATTAAAACTCAAATCAATAAAGTATTGCCTGGTTGATAAAATTTTGTATTGGAAGGATCCATTGGGAGTGTTGTTAAGATGCCTAGACCCACAAGAAGCCCAAAAGATTATGTATGATTTTCATGACAGATTGTGTGGGGGGCATCATTTTTGGAGGACTACTGCCTACAAGATTCCCAGGGCTGGGTATTTTTGGCCTATTCTGTTCACAGATGTTTGTGCTAAGATCAGAGCATGTGTTAAATGTTAGAAATTTTATGGAAAGCAACAACTTAAGTCTTTTCCATTAAAGCCTGTAGTAGCTTCAGGACCTTTTCATCAATGGGGCCTAGATTTTATTGGGGAAATTAATCCCTCTTCTAGTGGCCAACATAGATGGATCTTGACTGCCACAGATTACTTCACTAAGTGGACAGAGTCTATTCCTACCAGGAATGCTTCCCACAAAGTGATCATTGGTTTCATTGAAGACATTATGGCGAGGTTTCACTGTCCGAACATAATTGTCACTAACAATGTTGCATCTTTTAGGGATGAGCCATTGATTCAGTTTTGTGAACAGTATGGGATCACTTTGATTCATTCAACCCCATACTACCCATAAGGGAATGGGCTTGCAGAATCATCCAACAAAATCCTTTTAAAGATCATTAAAAATATTTTGGAGGAAAACAAAAAGGCATGGGATTCAAAACTCAAGTTTTCTTTATGGGTTGACAGAGTGACAACAAAGAGGACCCTGGGTCTTTCTCCTTTTCAGCTGGTGTATGGATTTGAGGCCATTTTCCCTTCTCAACTTGCCTTGCCTATGGAAAAATTCTTCCAAGATTATCAGGGGGAGCCAGATCATATGATCAGGAGGATTCAGCAGTTGGTTGAAGTGCAATAGACTCAGGAGAAGCTTGTAGATAAGGCACATGATTATCAACTAAAGATCAAGCAGGCATTCGACAAGAAGGTGAACAAAGAGGATTTTCAACTGGGTGATCTGGTTCTCAAGTGGGATGCACCGAGACAAGATAAAGGCAAGCACGATAAATTTGAATCTTTATGGGTCGGTCCTTTCAAAATATCTGAGGTATTCTCTAATAACACTTTCAAGTTGCAGAATATGGAGGATGAAGAGGTTTTTGGTGGCCCTATCAATGGGCATTTTCAGAAAAGGTACTTTGCTTGAGCCTTGAGTGGCTCTTCATGTCATTGTAAATGTCATTTCCTTTTTATTTATTGTTTCAATAACTAACCCCATATCCCTAGGATAAGGCATTGAATCTACTCATTCTTTCCAACCCGCAACGGGCATGCCATCCCCTGTGGAGCCAATGTTATCACACTAAATTGCCTTGAGTCTTTTAGTTTGTTTTTATCATTTTTAAAAACCTTTGATTTTAAATTTTTTTAAAAATATTCATCCCTTTAAAGTCATGTTTGTTAGGACCCCTTGTATGACTAAACTTTTGAGTCATAGCTCATGTTTTGATCCTCAATTTGATTTTTGATCCTTGAACCCTTTTAGGTCATGGTTTATTATTTTTGGTCCCTTTCATGATTTGTCCCTAGGTCGATACCTCCCATGATCAGGTTGATGTGACACACTTCTCTCCTCACTCATGAACTCACAAGCATGCCTCATCGTCCTCTCTTACCTATATAATCATATTTTTGAATTAGAAGCATTGCCTACTCATCAGGGAGTTCTGTAGTGCTTATCACATTTATCATACTGCCACCCCAAGTCATGATTTCCACAATCGATACCATATCACTTGTTTTCAGTGCCAGAAGTCGGTTAAATATGCTTTCAAAGTCTTGCATTTATGATCCTTGGTAACGGTTTATAATTTTGAAAGGCTTGATAGTGATGCGCTGCACAAATTTTCAAGTTATGATCAGGTGACCACATGTCAACCAAATCTTATGCTGAGAAAGATTCCAGGGTCGACGTTCTCTCAAATTTCATCCTAATATTGCATTGAATATCTAAATAGGTGTCTACTCTAAAGGTATCCTTGGTTTCCCCCTCTGCATATTAATTTTCACAGGAATTTTGTGCTCGGGTTTTGGTTTGCTAAGTTTGCACAGTGGTAAAGGATCCATCCTTGCATGATACCCTCATCTCCTCTCTTTTTCAAACCTGTAAACCTCATGGCACATATCTAATTCTGATTACTATTGCCTATCTTAGCCATTGAAGTTGCAATCTCTTGACTAGTCTATCCTCTACGTATGCATTGTGCTACCCAGAGGCACTTCTTAACCTCTCGTTGTTTCCCCTGCCTCCTTTCATCTTGAAATCAAGCATTTTACTTAGTTGCAAAGGGTCAGCCTTATACATTTGAAGCCCGATTATAAGTCTTCCTGGTCATTACCATCCCTTAAGCCTCTCAAGAGCCCCCACTCTGAGCCATCGAGACCCGTCAATCGAAGAAGGCACACAAAGGAGGCAAGATAGTTAGGATAGAATCAGTGGACATGCGTCTTTTTGATGCAAAGCCCATGGAAAGAGAGGCCTTTCAGAGAGTAGGGTGCCTCTCTTTTTGTCAGAACATGCAGAGAGGCCACCCAAAGGTAGAAAAATAGTTTTCATTACATTTTGATGGTAGGAAAACCAAGGTTGGGGATTTGGAATTTGAGGTAACTGAAGCCTCTATCTCAGCTGCAATAGGGATCCCCATTACAGGTGAAAAGTGTCTCAAGGCCATGGTTTTGAGTTCAGACTATGTTAAAAATCTCTTTAAACCTAAATATCAAGCCAATGAGTTGTCTAAGAGTATGCCAAGAAGTCAATTGGTTGAATAGTTTGACAGGTTATTCAAGATCATACAGAGATATTTTACATGTGAAGGGAGATTTAACACATTGTACCATTACCATATAAGGTTGTTGCTACATTTTACTAGTAAGGTTGAGATGAATATTCCTTATTACCTATTAAGAAGCGTAGGTAAAATGTGAGTTATATTTCAAGCCAAATCCAAGGATGTGGATTCTAGCCTTTTGCACTCTGGATTGATCATAATGTTGGTCTCTGAGGAATTGGGAAAGAGAGAGATTTCATGGGAGAATTTTGTGGTTACTTCTCACTTTAAGTTGGATCTAAGATCTACTCCTCAATCAAATATTGCAGGTCCTTTGTTACCCACTAGTGCTACTAAAGAAGGGACTAGCAGGAAGAGAAAGGGCAGAGCCCATGTTCAACTTTCAGAGATGAGCAAGCAGGTCATGAAAGCTAAGGAGGAAGTTTTTCCTTCTTCACATAGAGATTTTTCACCACCTCCTTCACCAGGGTTAGAAGAGATGCCTTCTTCTACCAAAGCTACATCCAAGAAAGGGAAGAAACTTCTCTTTCAATCTTCTCCTCCAGCAGTCAAAATCAAGGGTAAAAGACCTTTCAAGAGGTCATCAATTTCTAAGGAGGTTTTCAAAGAGCAGTCTTTGCCAAAAACTCCTATTCAAAAGAAGAAAGGAAAAGGAATTGAAAAGCCTGTGGGGGAGGAATCGAAAACCCTTACTTAGAGGAAGAAGGGTAAAGATAGTTTTCTGTCTACTGAAGGGAAGAAAGAAACCCCTTTACAAAAGGGTAAGGGTAAAGGTACTAAAATACCTTTGGAAAGAAAAGATGAAACCTCTAAGAAAGGCATTGAGAAGCCTTTGGAAAGAAAATATGAAACCCCTGTGCAGAGAAAGAAGAATAAAAGTAAAGCCAAAAAGGAACCTGATGAGGTAGACAAGACACTTCCCATGCAGGAGGAAGAGGAGTCTGAGGAAAATCCTTTTAAGACTGAGCATGCCACTGTCCCTCCTGACAGTCAGACCTACAAAAGACTTATCAAGCATCTTAGAGATGCAAGAAAAGAAATAGCTCGTCTTAAAGAAGAAGACAAAGTCCACTTGGCTCATATGGAAGAGCTCATGGTTCTCTACAATCATACCCTTGACTTGGCAAGGTTTGCAGTGAGAAAATATCTACCCCTTCATAAACAACTGAAGAATATTTACAGACATAATAGAAGCTTCTAGTCTCAGAACAAGAAGCTAAAGAGAGAGTTGAAACACTTTCAAGATGAGGAATCCCAAAAAAATTTACAGGTGTTGGTTGAAGCTGCCATTGAGGATGATAAACCAATAGCTAAGGAGAGCACAACTACACTCAAGAAGCCTATCAATGCTAAGAAGAGGAAGTTTGTTGTGCCAATTGAAGATCCTCTTTCTACCAGAAAGAGTGTGAGGCTAAGTGTTAAAATGACAAAATAGATGGTAATGGTAAGCCCCATTTTTGATAATTGTTCCTTTTTGGGAGGGTTAATTGATATGCACATACTATCTCTGCCATCATACAGGCTGCTAAGCATTTAACTAACTGGGTTTTGAGTTTTTTCTAAGTGCTAGTTTTCACATTGATAAAAAGGCACTACCCATTGTACAGTCAAGAAACTTAATTGAAATGGTTTTGTCTTCATGAAAGACTACAAATTTATCTACACACTTTCAAGATTGAAGGCACTATGTTTTTCGGCAATGCTACCTAATATGCACACAAACGCAGTGTAAGGGGGCACTACCTATAGGCGCTACCTAATATTTGGCAAAGAACAAAATTGTCACACAGGCTCAACACAGTGGTGCTACCTAATATTTGGCAAAGAGTAGAGTCTATACAGACATGCATCAGAGTGGTGCTACACACAAGTGCTACCTAATATTTCACAGAGGGAAAAAGCTAGCACACATATGCAGCACAGTGGTGCTACCTATAAGCACCACCTTTTCTCCTAGTAGTGTGCTACCCAGAATTGCTACCCAAGGAAGCTGCCAACAAACACCAGGGATCTAGGAGGACCAAACTAACAAATTTGGGATAGATTGATGATGGAGAAAGCAGCTGGCATCATGAAGACAACCACATTATTTTAGAGACACATGGAAAACAAAGAGCTACACAGCAAAGGGAATCCAATCAGTTTGAGGTTCAGTTGGATTAGTCACCAACATTTTCCTATTTTATAGCATAGGTGGTTAGATAAGTTGTTAAATCAAATAAATGTTTGGATTTTTTTAAGGGAAGGAGGCTGTCTCATACCTCCAGTTGTTGCCTCCCTTTTGTTATAAATATATAGATCAATTTCTTTAGTAGGTTCGGATGGTTGAGAAAGGCTCCCTTAGACTGTAATATTTTGATAAAGTGATTGTGATTTGGCTATGTACTGGACTTAATACTTTTTGACTAATAGAAATCAACTTCTTTTTCAATCTATTTGCTTCTGATTCTAAATGTTAATTCTTTGAATGATTCACATGAATTATTGTGGTGATGTTATGATGGATGTTTGATCATTATATTATCATGATGTTTATTTATCTTCCTTAGTTTCTGATGTCAAGAAGATCTTGTGATTAGAAACTTTCTTCCTTAGAATTTTTGTAGACCTAATTTTTGCAGCAGTCCCTACACTCCTCTCACTCAATTCTTCCCTCTACTCATATTTACTCCCAAGCTACTGATTGAAGTTATCCAAGACCTTGATTGTTGGTGCATTGCTAGCCCTATTTCTGAGTTGGAAGATTATCATTTTGAGTCTTTTCCATTTGACCCTTTAAAACACTCTTAGATTCATATATAGCCTGATGGGTACTAGGATTTCCTTCCATGCAATATGAAGGTGACTTCTAGTGCTAATAGAACCGAATTCACCTCATAGGACTGAGTAGGAATGGAAGTATTTTTTTCATTTGTAACAGAACCTTCCATTCCATCGACATGGGCTTCCAGAGAAGGTCTTGTCAGATCATTCGATGGGAGAGGAGCATGAGGGATCATATAGTAAAGTGTGTTGGAATGGGAATATACCAAGTCCAAATATTGAGCATGATTTATATCATTCTCCTAAGTTATAACACCTCCCATGGAAAAATCTCTGGCAATAGGTGGCAAGAATGACTTTGTAAACCAATCTGCGAGAAGTTGGTTCAAAATTGGAGCTTTAGTCAATCGTCTCTGCTACCTCCACTCATGAATACGATCAAATATGTGGGTGGAAGTGGATTGTCAAAGAAAGGTCAAAATATCTGTATCATTTTCTCAAGCCATGGAAAGAGAATTAAAGTCAACAAAGGAGTTACGCAGCAGCTCAATATACAATTTGGTTGTTGCACCTATAAGTGTTCTCTGAAAAAATCTCAAACGAATGGAATCATCCATTAAAGAGTTCGAAGAAAACCATAAATGGAAGGTTGTAACATGATTTTTAGGATCTTCCCCATGTTTTTTGTCAAATTTTGGGATGTCATATGGTAGTTTGGCGGGAATGGAGGGCCAAAACGAGGCATGTTGAATGGGATCATTTGTCAAATGTGACATATCTGGCAGATCTAAAGTAGCCAAGAATGGAAGCTATCAGTTATCATGTGGATACTGGTAGTAACCATGTGACATGGGAACACTAGTAGGATCGTATACATGTTGCGGTGAGATGGAAAAACTATATGGTCCTCCCATGTAATGTGGTTGACCTAAGGATCACCCCACGTACGGTGACTACCCAGGTTGAACACCCATGTATGGTGGTTGTCTTGGTTTTCCACCCATGTAATTTGGTTGAAATGACGGACCTCCTGCATACTGTGATTGACCTGATGGTCCCCCCACATATGGTGGTTGGCTCGATGCACCTCCCATATATTGTGTTTGAGGGGGTTGTTCTATTGGAATCATGGGGTTGATGGATTGATTGGGAAATTTTCCTTACTAAGGAATGCTCACCAGATTATGTTGACCCCATAAATGATTAGAAACTTTTGGATATGGTTGTCCAGAATAAAGGCTAGTCGTAGTAGGGATAGATGGACTTGTAGGAGTAGCCTTCCCTTAGGTGTTTTTATGTTGCAACCACATAGGAGATTTCCCCGTGGCTGAAAGTTTCCCCCAAGTAAAATGTTTCACTCTAGTTGGAGGTTTTCCCCTAGCTAAAGGTTGGCCTCCCATTGAATATTGGACTCCAATGAAGGGTGTACTCATTTTTAAGGTTGGAGATGGAGGTTGAGTAGCTTTTGTAACCATGTTTGTGTCAATGACTTGATATTTGGCCATCTGACCAATGGAATGACCAAGTAAAGCACTTGGTGTGTGCATATGTGGAAATAGTGAAGCATGAATATTACATGACCCATATGCGAAGCGAGACGTATTCGTGAGTGGTTGTGTCAGGGTTAATTGGGTCACCAATGTTCCTAGTAATGAAGAAGCACTAGCAGTACAACTATAGGAGTTGTGGATAAAGATAAATTCCCAATTCCTTCTATAAAACCAAAATTCGGTAGGTTCACACTAGAAGATTGTGTAGTGGCCAAATGAGGTGGTAGATTGTAAGAAGAATATACATAAAAAGGTCTTGTGGATTATTGATTAACAAGTAGTGGTCTGAGTGGATCGGTAAAAAGGGGATTTGTGTAAGATACAAGACCTTCCATGAAGGTTGTGATCGATTCTTCTACGTGTTGACCACTTCTAGGAGCTACACTCCCAGTTTTAGAATTTTGATCTTTTATCATTCCTTAGTAAGAAGGGTTATGTTGATGTTCCTGAACTTCATGATCCAAATCTTGCACTTTTCGAGATCTTCAAACTAGAAAAATTTAATTATCCCTAAGGTCGACTAAAAAAATAAAACAAAACACACCCCTAAGAAAAATAAAAGAAATCAACCAAGCAATAGTAGGTTCAAGGATCTTTCAAAGAAGGGATACCAAGCTATCAGTGAAGATATGAGAATAATTTACCATGACCTCCACGTAACAGCCCTTCCCGGTGCAAGAAACCCTAGCTTTGCAGGATCACCCTCCAAGGGTACTAAAAGTGTGGTACGAAGTCCACCCTAGGTACCATGGTAATCCCCCCACATTCACCTCTATAGATACCTTGGGAAGTCCACTAGGGATACCAATTCATAGTCAGCCTTCGGGGGGGTATAGTCGACAATCGGTACTGAACGTATGGGTAGGATATCAAAGTCCAAAATTATTCAATAGAACTAAAGACAAGTGGACCGGTAAGACTCCCGAGGACCCCAAATCAACTCGAGATTCATGAAGCACCGAGACCAAATGAAACCAGTAGTTTCTCAAGAAAAACTCCCAATATATGCTCTTTCCGCTATGATTGGTCAAGCTTTGGAGGGGTAATCTTTGTTTCTCTTCTGCACAAGACCTCATGTTTATCCGCTATGTTAGAGGGGTTTTCCTTTATGATTATACAATAGTTTAATTTTACCACTCTTTAGTGTTTTATAGTATATTTAGTATTCTTGGATAGTTTACTCACTTTTCCTAGTCCAAAGACCCTAATCCTATGCTATTGTTGGTGTGCTATAAACCAAAAATGTCTAGTTGATTTTAATAACACGTTGGTTGATTTTAATGGATATTGTTACTTAGAAGTTTCACGGAGATGAAATCAATGATGTGTGAGACTTGACTCCAACAGAATGAAAAAATAATGAAATGCAATCTTTCTTTTCGATGAAATCTATCTATGAGAGGGAGAGGAGTTATATTCTTCTTTATACAAACAACCACTCAAAATTATGAAAATTTTTCAATTTTGAGAGAAAAATGATGCCAAACTATCAAGAAAATATTTTTGAAATCCAAATATGCATGCAAGACTAGCTCATGTACCAAATTGTTTTTCCTAAGAATTCAAAAAAAATATTTGTTTGATTATGTACGCAATGAAATATCTTCAAATGAAAAAAAATTATGCCTCTTTTCTTTCAATTGGAATGAAAGAGATGAATGTTTTACATAAAGAAATATGAAGAAAAAAGGAAATCAAACAAAGTGAACTAAAAAATTGATGAGAACTGAAAGAAACCAAGTGTGAGATAACTTGTTCAATCAAGGACTTGAAATGTGTAAAAGAGAAAGAAGATAATCACTCTTGGAAATCCTCAAAAATCAGGAACAAAAATCAAATATTAAGGTTGGGTTGCATCAAACAACAAAGTCTCAAACATTCAAAAGAGAAAATTTTTCTCAATAAGGAAACAAATAAACTAAAAAAAAGGAAACCTTTGCAAGTTCAAGTTAACAAAAACTTAAAAAACAATCAAGTTGATCATAGGTTTGAAGATGTTCGGGATGAAGATCAAACTACTAGAAGGCATGCTGGATTAAGGGATCTTGTCAACCCAAGGTAGTCATACAATTTCATAACTTAAAGAACTTGAAAACTCAAGGGAGATAAAATAAGTGATAAATGACAATCCCTTAGAAAAACTAATTCAAAAAAAAACCCTAAGGATTCTTGACTAAAGCCTCTAATCAGTGGACTGAGAAAAATAGGCAAAAAACCCTTGAAATCAAGCAAAACAGGGTATCAATTCTCTTGTATAAAGGGATACATACCGTTGATAGGTGGGTAAAGCTCCTCAGAATCCTAGAAGGAAGCATTATTAATTCTCTATAGACCACTAGCAATTCTCTATAGACCACTAGCAGGGAGTGTCAACACTCTATAAACCACTCTGAGGGAGTGTTGGTGCCTGTAAGTGTAGAGAAACACCCAAAACATTGCTCAAACTCAGCAAAGACCACGTCAATAACTCTATAAGTTGCTTAATGAAGCATAGTGAAGGGGAGAATTCCAAATTCAAACATCAAACAAGATAAAATCATAAACAAGACTCAACAAGGACTAGACAAACCAAGGGAAGACTAGTCAAAGTTCTTCCCCAGTGGAGTCACCATTTTTATGTTGTGAGAATTTTCACCCTGCGGATAGGTTGAACTCCCCTTTGGACCAAGTCCCCTTATTTGTTCCAAATACAGAAGTAAAAAAATGGTTACTACTTCCTTTTAGATCCATTTCCTTAACCTATATATAGAATAAGGGAGACTTGCATGTTTCCCGAAGTTTGTCCTCGTTGCTCCATCCTTTTATCTCACTATCCCAATTATTTATGTGACCAAAGAGACCTGTAAACAAGAGGAAACCAAAAATTTCTACTTCTACTATATATTGTTAGGTAAGAACCAAATATGTCTATACCTGATTTGACTTAAGAATAGACATTACCATGAACAACATAATGAAAGGAATAGGCCAAGTTGATATTAAGTGGAAATCCAAAAGAAGGCACATACAAATGAAATTTTACGTTGTAGAAAGCTTCTCCAAGGTCTCTATTCCATCCCTTGCATGACTGTCTTGAGATCATAATGGCGATGCTTCAATAGGTTTTCTCCCCCCTTCTCCCATGAATGACCTTGTTTATATAGCTACTTGAGAGGTTTAACCACCATACCAAATGAAGGGGATGGTTGAGATATTCACTCCTTAGGTTAGGATTTAGTGACCAAAATGGAGGGAATGTGGATGAATTTAGTGTATGAATCATCCTTTGACCAAAACCATACAAAAATACCTCATGATTTTCCCTCAAAAAAATATGGGTTAACCTTAACTGCACTAACACTCCCCTAGATAAGGCCACACAACATTAGTAATTCCCCCACATAGTGCATTAGGGAGATTTAACACTCCCCATACATGGGAAGGGGGGCATTAGTGGTCAAACAAGGCTTAAAACATAGGAAAAGTGGTCGGGTTTCAGCATTTTCTCAATGTTTTCTGATTCACCATGGTTTAGGGATTATGGAAAATGGTGGTGACACTTAGAAAAGTACATGAGATACTTAGTAAGGTGCATATGGAACTTCAAAATGTGCATGTGACACTTAATAAAATGCATACAACACTTTACGATACTTAGGCTTGCGACACTTAAGTGTGACATTTTGATGTGTAACAACCACAACTGAAAAAGAAACTGGTGGTAAAAAGCACAACTTGGAATGTCACAACAAAACCAAAACCAAGGTCATAGTCTCCCAAAGAGGAGAAGATTCCAGAATTTCAAGGTGGAGGAGAAAGTGAGGATCAAAGTTCAGAAAATGCAACCTGTGAGAAAGAGGAAAGTGAAAAGGACAAGAATCAAGAATAACAACAGGGAGGAGTTATGAGTAAGGGAGATGGATGTGAGAAGCAAGGTACTTCTCCAGCAAATGAAGAATAAATGAATGATCCACCAACCATTTATTTAACTAAGGAGGTGACACCACCATAAGTGCCAAAAGAGAATGCACCAGAAGATACTACAACTCATGAGAAAACAAAAAATGTGTCCACGGAAGGAGTAGGACAAATGATCTGAATTTTATGAGAAAAATGAAATGAATACAGATATGTATTATTAACACAAAGATACAATGAAAAATAAAAGATATACAATAAAACTTGGCTTCTATTCAATAATGAAATATGTTGAAACTATAAAATGCAGACTAAAACAATCTTACTAGAATGGTGGCGGCTTATCTCTAAGAAGAGATGTGATGGTTGTGGTCATTCACAAGAATATGAGTACAATGAGACTCCAGAGGAATTTTTACATCAAACATGAATTCCAAAACCCTATACATCCAAAAACCTAACCCTAGGAGATGAAGCGCCAAAAGTCATGTGGGCCCCGTTGGGGTAAGTTGGTACATGAACTTCTCGTGGTCGTAACTTTTGCATACGATCTCCATTTTAGGCATTCGATACCTCATAAAAAATGTCTATCCAAGAAGTAAAACTTTCATCAGGGGTAAAGGAATTCCCATGACAACCCATGTCCCCCTAAAAGTCCAAACAAACATTGTTTAGGGCCTCAAAATGGCCCCGAAAGTTCGGGACTCAAAAAACTATAAAAAAAATGCCAAAATGAAAATTGTAACTACCAAGATGAAAGTTGTATGTGAGCCAGATGAAAGAGTTGGGTGGCTACTGATATCCACCTGGATCAATCCTCCCTACTTAGGAAATAATGGTCTCCATTGTGTTGAGTCCCCCCATCAGATGAGGAACTTTCTGCTGAATTTGGCCCCAGGTGATCCACTTGCCTTGGTGCAGGAGCTGCCCCTCTTTGACAACCCAATAAAGTTGAAGATTTTGTTTTCGATTTCCCTTGAACTGTGTGTCCACGATATGATCAGTGGATGCATGTTCCATGTAGTCAGGGTTGATCTATGTCAGTGTCAATTGTTATGTTATCTCTAAGGTGTCCAATAAGGGTGGAAAGTATGGCCGAAGGAGGTCCACATTAAACACTGGGTGCAAGCCAAGGAAGGGAGGAATGTTGAGAACAAAATAATTATCAATCACATCCTTGGTGATGGTATAATGTCCATAGAATAGTGGATGAAGCTTCCAATGGGGTTCGATAAGTCATTCTTTCTGCAAGTGAAACCAAACTTTGTCTCCCACCTAAAACTTGTGTGGCACCCGATGTTGATCATGGCGTTGCTTGTACTTGGAATTTGACATCTACAAAATATCCTAAACTTATTGTCAGATGTGATGGATCCAATTAATGAACCAGGTAGCTTTGTTAGCTTTAGTTTGAGCATGGGATGAGTCTATCTGGGCGGTTGCAATGGGTAGTGCAACATCCATGGGACCCAATGGTTGAAATCCCAACCCCACATGAAATGGGTTGTGGCCAGTTGAGCTATGTATGGATATATTGTAGTTGTGTTGAACATAGGGAAGACTCTCATCCCATGTTCAGGGATTCTTAGAATTGTACATGCGTAGGATATGCACGAGCATCTGATTGACGACCTCAGTTTGGTCATCTGTCTAGGGGTGGAAGACAATGGATTTGGTGAGATTGGTGTCTAGAAATGACCAGAGGCTCAACTAGAATGTGTTGAGGAACCGACTATCCTGATCTGAGATGATGGTTTGTGGTATCCCAAAATGTACCCACACTCGTTCGAAGAAGAGCTTGGTAGTGGTCTCTGTTGTTATGCTCTTCTTGCAAGAAGTTAGAATCTCCATTTTAGAAAAATGATCAACCACCACAAAAACAAAGTCATTTCCCCGCTTGGTTGATGGAAGGCCCAACATGTAGTCCATAGAGATGGTTTCCCAGGGCCTTTCAGGAGTATACATAGGGGTGTACATGCCTTGTATATTAATGGCCAGTTTGGAAATGGCACAAGAATCTCAAGACCTGATATACTTGTTGACATCCTGTCGAAGTTTTGACCAACATAAATTTTGCTGCAGCAATGCCACTGTGTTTTCTACGCCGAAGTGTCCTGCCACACGACTATAGTGGGATTCCAAAATAATCTTCTCTTTCTCACTTGATGGAATGTAGAGACGACCCAGATGGCACAACAACTCATCCTGAATATGGAAATCAGTGATAGTTGTGTTTTTGCCTAGAATTTGGTAGGTGGTAGCGAAGTCAGGATCTCTCTCATAGAGTTGGGGCCATCCAGAGGTCTAGTGGTTGCAGGAGTTTAGCACCATGGTGACTACAACTGGCGGGTAGCTGAGGAAATCAATGAAATTGTTGGTGCTTCATGTCTTATAATTGATGTTGATACATAACTGCTGCAAGTATGTGGACCGCTTTTGATGGTGGTCATTTTGTAATTTTCCCTGTGTCTGTATGAACTGCAGTGGATTATGATTGGTGTGGATGAAAGTCTCCTTCCCAAAAATGTAATTCCTCCACTTGTAGAAGGATTTCATATTGGAGTACATTTATTTTTCATAATTAGGGTACTTATGAATGAAATATGATAGTGTCTCACTATGATAGGCCACAGGGTGTCCGTGTTGAGTGATAACTATGCCCACAACATAGTCTGAAGCATTTGTCTCGACCTCAAAGGGTTGTTTCAGGTCGGGTAATGAGAGCACTGGGGCTAAGTACAAGTTTTGCTTCAAATCATCGAATGCTTGATGTTGTGACATACCCCACATGAAATTTTCCTTACCAGCACCCATGGTTACTTGTCTGAGGGCCCATGCAATATGGGAGAATCCCAACACAAACCTGCGATAGAAATTCACAAGGCCTAAAAAGATCTAAATCTTAGTGAGTGTGGTTGGGGCTGGACAGTCAGGAATGACCTAGATCTTGGCTAGATCCACATGCACCCCATGATAATCAACAATGTATCCTAGGTACTAGACCCCGTCCATGTTGAAGGAGAATTTTTCCAAATTTTCATATATCTTCTGTTGTCGCAGAGTGTACAGAACCTGCTACAAGTGTTCCACCCAATTCTTGTTGTAGATGAGGATGTCATCCAAATACACCACCAAAAAAGAATTCATGAAAGACTGCAATATATCTTCCATCATCTGCATGAAATTTGTTGGGGCATTCGTCAAACCAAAGGGCATGACCAACCATTCAAAAATACCTTCTTTGGACTTGAAGGTGGTTTTCCATACATCTGTCTAATCTATTAGGACTTAATGGTAGTGAGACTTTAGATCAATACTACTGAAGTATTTGTCCCCCTTGATCTGGTCAAGGAGATCGTTTATTGGGGGAATCGAGTACCAGTTCCTAATTGTGATTTTATTTAGGGCCCGAAAATCGATGCAGAGTCGCTAGGTAACATATTTCTTCTGCACTAGCATGATTGGGCTTCCACACGGTGATGAGTTGGGTCATATGTGCCCATTTTAGAGAAGTTATTAGATTTTATGCTTGATCTCCTCATTTTCTAACAGAGGGAAGTGATAGACTGGCCCATTGGGTAGCAGTGTGTCAGGGGTCAGATTGATTGAATGCTTGACCTCACAGTGTACAGGTACCCGAGTGGGTGAGGAGAAGATGTGTTTGTTAGAGAAAGATTTGCCTCAACCTATACAATATTGTAGAGAGGGCGTTACTCCATTTCCCTATGCAGACTTACTTTCCCTAATTGATGAATCTAGAGACAAAAATAAATTCTTTTCCACTTGTACGCATCTTGCAAGCTATAAAACAAGCATATAAGCTAGTTGATCCACTACAGCCCGTGTACATTGGGATTTGTGCCAAAAAATCAAAATTAAATGTCAGGATTCCATGTCACGATAGGAGATCTTTGATCCTTGGCCTTCCATATACTGGAAACGTTCCGAATTGGCCCTTCAGTTTCATTTTGAAGGGTATAAAGAAGACAATTCTAAGCTATGGAAAAAGGGGAGAGAATTCAACTTTGAGAGAAAAGTTACTCTGGAGGAATTATTACTTCATTATTGAGTCTACATCCCTTTGTCCTTTAAGTCTGAACACAGTGTTCAAGCCCCAAGATCTTCCCTTATTGATAGAGAACTTATTTTTCTCCCTTATATGAGCTTTCCTTTGGTGGAGGATTGAAGTGGTGGAGGCCCAGTTGGAAGGAACTCGGTTTCTTGGTTCTGAATCGTTCCGACACGGAAGTCTATAATGTTTTCACTTCTGTTGATCATTTATTAATAGAAATACTCCTTTTCCATCCAATTGATATCTTGCAAATATATGTATTATGATCCATGGGTATGTTTGTTTTGTATATTAATGGATTATGCTATATAATGTGCTAACATTTTATATTATCACTGTTCTCGGTCAATCTGTCAGCAGATGAGCAAAATAGAGACCGCTCTGCATGCCTTGCAGGGTTCACCAAGGCAGAACATCTATAGCAGCAAGAGTGTTA